>VDFB02046403.1:0-49007 GCA_007258455.2 Sequoia sempervirens
ATCTTTTAAAAAGACTTAAAGTGAAGAAGCTAGGCCAAGGGGGTCAACGTTAAAATATAACATTAAAACATGACTTTAATTAAATAGCTCAACTTATCTCTCCAAATGTGCCCCAAAGCCCTAAATGAGCAAGCCAACTGATCAAACTGAAGTAGGAAGTCAACCATGCCGAACCTAACTGGAAAACTGCCATAAATAGAATTTACGAAAAATAGTAAATTCCTGAAGATGCTCAGAATGCCAAGAAGAACATATCACTGCGAAGCTTTCTGAAAACCCAGAAAGAATCCGCCATTGAAACAACCAACTCCGAGCAAGAACATCTTTCAAAATAGGAAACCCTAATTTTACCTTCCGACTAGCCTTCGGGTCTCCGGAAAAGGCCAACGGTCACTGGAAAGATCAGGTTTGAGAAGGGGACATTACAGAAAAGCTCAACCACTTATTCAGCAGGAGCGAAAATAACAACTGAAATATAAATAACTCGAGCACTTATTCAGCAGGAGTAAGATACACAAAATGTAAAATACTGAAAGTAAAAGGCTGATCAGTACTACTGAAATCAGCGTTACAATATGCTCTCTCATAAAATGATATTATGATGATTTTTTCTCTATCTTTAGTACAAATGTTTGACAATATTCCTTATTAGAAAAATGAATGAAAACATGAACGAAATATTGCACAAGACTGATTGAAATAACCAAGTCTGATATGCAAATGCAGCAAATTGAAACACAAACCAGCAAGCTAGGGTAACACCAAAATGCTCATATCTTCAACAAATCACCTCCGATCAAACTCAAACTGAAAGCAAATGAACAACAGAGGCTAGGCATCCAAAATACATGAGAAAGGAACCTCCAAAATCACCACAAATGATAGGCACGAAACCCAAGGCAAGCCACAAGATGGGGCGGCCTCCTAGAGGGGTTGACTTTGTCTAATAAATTCAAATCTGCATTATAAAATCTGAAACTTTGAGAAATGAATCACCTAGAGCTAAGAAGTATATAGAGAAAATACCCAAAATCAAACCAAAATCAAACCAAAATCACACTGAGAGCTGTAAACAAAAACATGCTTCAGCCAAGCAGAACTAGTGACATCAAAATAAAAAAATAACATAAAATTGAATTTCTATGAAGCTCAATCTGCAACCTTTGGATGAAGAAGCAATCTCAATCAGCTAGATGTTATCTTTCAAACACAAAACCGATATTGGCTAGGAGGTATACATTCCTCGAAGCAAGGGTTTTAAAAAATTTTCAGTAGCACTCGTTATAGTCAACAATGGATGTCAAATGATAGCACTTTGAGGAGACTCTTCGAATTCCTCCTTTTCCCTCCAATAGTGGATGCCCCAAGCATAATGAAATATTTAAAATTAAAATACATCTTTTCTCCATCTCCCTAGGTGTCCCACAATTAGTCAAATGATATTACATTTTTAAAAACATTAAAATGTCTCAAGTGTGGCATCCCACTCCAAGGCCACCTTTTTAAAATAACATAAAGTGATTCAACTAGGCTAAGGGGCCCAAAATAATATGAAAATATTCAAATGACTTAAATCAACCTCATTTGCCAAAATGAGCCAAAAAGTGCATAAGGCCAAAAGTACCAATTCTGCTATGCCCGAAATAGAAATTGCAACGAACTGCTGCCAAACAAAGCATTACCAGAAATAACACTAACTAAAAATAGCATATTGCTAAAAATAGTAAGCGGTTCCAAACTCATTTTAACCACAATTCAGGCAGTTGTCATAACTTATTAAAAATAGTAAGTCCAGACAAGTCCTTAGATGCAGATGCATGTTACACCATTTTGAAGTTTTTGAAAACCTAGAAAGACCCAAAAACCATTTTGCAAAACAACTGCATGCAAACCCTTGAAAACACAAAAGAAACCTCCAAGCAACTAGAAACCCTAATTTCACCTCCAACAAGCCAACGGGCATCCGGGGTAGTGTGATGTCCCCCAAAATGGTAGCATTAACATATAAAGCATCGAGAACAAGATAAACAAAATACATATTAAAATCATTTTGAATTATCAAAGATAATATTATAAATATTAAATATAATTTTATAATTATCAAAATATGAATACTAAATATTATAATCATTATAATAATGTGAAATACACAATAAGAGATTGTAATGCATTGAAATAAAATATATATATTAACAATTTCATTATAATTATGATTGTCAAAATAATATTTATGAAAATGAATATTGATGTCTACCATAAATATTCTAATACAAATGTCACAAATAACAAATATAAAATAAACAAAGCCTTATTCATAAACCAAATATAAAATATAAATTTACAAATATAAAATACAAAATAAAATAAACAAATAACAAACATAAAATAAAGAAAACAAATATGAAGCACATACAAAGCCCAATCGGTTCCTAACCAACAATTATGACACAACAATTACAGCTTGATTAAAGCGGTCAATATTGCTAAGACTAAGGAGCTGAACCATATTGCTAATACTTGTGGACCGGTTCCAAAAGAAGCAATGAATGAATAAGGGACACACCCCAAATCAGAAACTCTTGACTGGCCCATAAAAAGAGATCAACGCAAGAGCCAAAAAGGCATCGATGGAAAAAGGAAAATAGAAGAATAAACCTTATCATATATGATCGCTGGATGAAAAGGGTCTTCTACATTACGTGGCTGGAAGGAGAAAAAAGGTAGATATATTTTGAAATCATAGTCAGCAATCTGACAGTCAGAAATCAGAGGTATGCTGTTTTACCCTTTTAGGTGAGTTTAATATTATTGTTAATATATATATACGCTTTATATGCGATTATGCAATAATGATGCTTGCATGCCTTTATCCTATGATCAATCAAGTGTAAGGTTGAAGGAAGCAAGTTAGGAGGATGCAGTCTATGGGCTCCCCCATGCTAAGTAGCCCACCTCAAGGGTGGAATTGTTTTGGTTGGACGCTCATGCTCTTGGGCTTGGGTTTAGGGTTTGGGGGGTTGAGTAGTTTACATGCACCCCTTTCAAAGCTGTCCTATCAAGCTATGATTGATTGTTAGGATGGAATTCAAGGAATTACAATTATAAGAGGATGGACAGGATAGCATGGATAGGAAGAGCAAATACAAGTATATCCACTAAGTAGGCCACCTCAGGGGTGGAATTGTCTTGGTCAGACATTCTTGCCACTTGAGGGCAAGAGGTGGGTTGTCTTGGTTGGACGCTCGTGCTCTTGGGCTTAGATGGATAGCTTCGGGCAAACTTATCCCAAATCTCCTCCAAGTCCTGTTATGACTAAAACTTCCACTATGCATTATGGATATTGGTAGTCTAGGTAGTCTTGAAGTAATTATGTATTTTTTGTATAGCTTAAATAGATAAGGCATTTATTATATTTTGATCACATGAATTATATTTTCAATATGATCTAACATGATTGTAGGACCTCAAACCAAAATTTATCTTGTTGAAGCATTTAGTTGATAAGTTGCAACCCTTGTGAGTCTAGGGCAGAATTTAGGGCAATCCCAAAAGGGGACATTACAGATAGGCCAACAGGCATCAGAACTGACTACTGCTGAGAAGGGGACATTACAGGGATGTCATGTTTCAAATTTGAGTAAGATACAACCAAAACTGTGAAAGTTATGCAATTGTGGAGTTTTCCTATACTTCAGGATATTTTGGTGTTGCAAAAATTTTCATGTAATCCTCAAAACTCTGTAACAAACTTAATTTCCTTCAAAACCATGCAACTGCAAAACTTTGTAGTCAAGTGGATATATCCCTTTACCCCTTGAATTTATGTAACTATTACTAGAACATAAATTTTTGCCAAAAAATGACAAAGTGATGGTTTTAACGGCTTGCTCACGGATCCTAAGTGGCAATGAGGATTTGCCATGTGTCCTATCATGGGCAACTGACTCTACTCTATTTGTAAGCTATAAATAAGGATCTTAAGCTCTTTTGGAACTAGTTTTGTTTTAAGAGACTTCTGCAAGAGTAAATTAGAGGGAAGTTAGTGAGTGTTTGCAGAATGAAGGGGATTTCATGGTGAATGTTGAGGAAACTGTCTAGATCAAACATTTGTGATTATAAGAAGTATTGCCAAGGCATTTAAGAAGCCACTCATAGGTGTTGAATTGTAATGTATTGAACATTTGATACTCCTATTGAAATGTTTTAGTTTCAAGTTAATAAAGAGATTCTGAATTGTTGTTTATAAGTTTTATTTGCTGCTTGACTTAGGAGCTTGTCAAAGCCCCTAAAACCTGACCTGCATCACAATGCGTTGGTCTACCTTGATTCAAGGGTATACCACCTCTACAAGTGGATGCAACACAAATTTGGAGACTAGGATATACTCTTCTCAACCCCATAAGATTTGTGGTTCATTATCTCACTTCACACATGGATGTGACAGTGATAGTAGTGCAAGTTTATTTGTGAATGACCTTAATGAGGCTTGCAGACACTTTGCAGTAGCAAGGCAGTGAAAACAACTAGTGCAGTGGGTCAACTAATTCTATTTTAATTACTAAGGTTGGTTTTTGATTTTTGATTTTTTTTGTTAGGTGTGGTGGGGTGGTAGCATAATGAAATAGATTGGTCTTTATCGAAGATGGGCAATAGAATGAGGTTTATATTCGTTCCTCTAGATAATGGCAAAAGTAGTATTGCAATGGAATAATAAAAAATAGACTTTTACATTTATTATCTTGTTTAGGTCAATACAAACAACTTAGGCAAGTTCTACACTCTCTCTGTGTTATGTTTTGCAACAATGCCAACCAACCAACCCCTTTTCCATCTCCAAGTTATGCATATATAGCATTGGGGTTCACGAGTTGGAGGGAAAAATTCAAATTTCTGCCATCTCATCACTATCAATGAAGTATGAAAACAAAAAATATGATTTCTTTAATATGTTTGTTTCCCGTGTAGGTAAAGAAGACAAAGGGGATGAAAGAGAAAATAAATCTCCAATTGCAATCAAAGCTAAAGCTAGAATGAGGAGACAAGCAGAAAAGCATGGATATATAGCGCCAAGTTTGCCTTGGCTCAAGAAGCATGTTGTTGGACCGAAAAGCACAAGTGAACCTATTGAAACTAATGTAGTTGAGATCCAACAGAAAGAAAACAATGCACACATGCAAAGGAACTGGTGTTCAGAAATGAACTGGCTGATTGTTTGAATTATCAAAAGAAATCATTACAATATATAGGAAGGTAGAAATACTGTAGCCATTAAAAAATGTCTATCTACCACACCAACTAGCAACCCACTAACTACTGTAGCAGCCCACTAACTATCCACTAACTACTGTAGCAATAGTATTGACCATTATACAATAAGAATATAATATTCTAACACCCTCCCTTAATGGTCAATCCATCAACAACACCAAGTTGCCCCTTGAATTTTACAAACTTATCCGGGCTTAGAGACTTGGTGAGAATATCTGCAGTTTGATCCGCTGTTGGAACATACTACAGCTGAACTGATTTGTCTTCTACTAGCTTGCGGATGTAATGACAATGAAGCTCGACATGCTTGGTACGTTCATGGAATACTGGATTTTTGGCCAGTTTGAGCACCCCTTGATTATCAGTGTACAAGGGAGAAGGTCCTGCTTGTGACATGTGCATGTTAGAAAGCATCCTACGAAGCCAAACTGCCTCACATGCTGCTTTAATGGTTCCTCGATACTCTGATTCAGTCGAGGAAAGGGCCACTGCCTGCTGCTTCTTGCTGGTCCATGTTACAACACCTGTACCCAAACTGAATGCATACCCAAAAGTAGATTTTCTGTCATCCACTGAACCTACCCAATCTGAGTCTGTGTAACCAATCAGCTTTGGATCCTTGCATCTGCCATACAGAATGCCATAGTTTGAAGTGCCCTTAACATATCTCAGCACCCTCTTCGCTGCAATCCAATGATCAGCTTTTGGAGCTGTCATGAAGTGAGAAATGTAGCTCACTGCAAAACTAATGTCAGGTCTAGTGGCAGTGAGGTAGATGAGATTGCCCACTAGTTGCCTGAATGTCGTTTCATCGACCGAAGGTGAATCAGAGTTGGCTGACAATTTCCGCCCCTTCTCCAGAGGTGTGGAGGTAGGTTTGCAATCCTGCATCCAAAATTTGTCAAGCAGACTACGAGCATACTTAGACTGAGAGATAAAAAAACTCTTCAGTTGTCTGCTAAACCTCAATACCCAAACAGTAATGGAGAAGCCCCAAATCTGTCATGTCAAAAGTCTGACACAAATCCTGTTTGATTGTTACAATCAAATGATCTGAACTGCCAGTAATGATCAAATCATCAACATAGACAAGAAGAAAAAGAATATAATTACCAGAGTGTTTGACATACAGATTACTGTCAGAAGGGTTGCGCTGAAAACAATGATCAACCAAGTACTGATCAATCTTGAAGTACCATGCAATCTTGAAGTACCATGCACGGGGAGCCTGTTTCAGTCTATAGAGCGCTTTCACAAGCCTACACACCTGATGTTCTTTGCCGGCAACCTTGAAACCAGGAGGTTGCGTCATGTAGACTTCTTCTTGCAAATCACTGTTGAGGAAGGCACTCTTGATGTCCATCTGATGAACTGTCCAACCAAATTGGGCTGCAATAGCGAGAAGAAGACGAATGGTGCTCATCTTGGCAATAGGAGCAAAGGTCTCTTGGTAGTCAATGCCCTCCCGCTGTGTGAATCCCCGAGTAACCAATCTGGCCTGGCACTTATCGATAGTACCATCTGCATTATACTTGACCTTGTAAATCCATTTGCAACTGATAGGTTTCTTCCCAGGAGGAAGATCAGAAAGAACCCAAGTGTGATTCTTCAGAAGACTATGATATTCGATCTGCATAGCCTTGTCCCACTTTGGAATTCCTTTAGCCTCTGAATATGTATGAGGTTCGTAGATGCTGTGGATGTTGGCCATAAGAGCGAAGTTGATTTTGTTGTTGCTTGCTCTTGCTACGAGTTGATCGACCCTCAACGAGTTCATCATCATGAAGATCGCTGATTGTCTTGGCCCACCACTTAGGCCGACGAGTAGAAGTGCTAACATCTGGAATAGGAGTAACAACATCTCTTGGGATTTCTGGAACAAAGTCATCGGGATGTGAGTCTTGAGGAAAATCAGTTGGTGCGAGATCATGATCAGTAGACTCCTCATCTTCAGAATCAGAATGCTCTGAAGCCCTCCCATCATGGGAACTAAGAGGAAGACGAACACCCTCATGAGGAACCTTCATAGACTGATCCGCAGAGGTGGTGGAAGGAACAAATGGACCAGTAGTCTCATCAATCACAACATCACGACTGAAGATGAGACGATTTGTCTCCACATCAATCAACTTGTAGGCTTTGTGATTGTCGTTGTAGCCAGTAAACATAAGTGTCTGGCTCTTGGAGTCCAACTTGGCACGCTTAGCGGTAGGAATCCATACATGAGCGGTAGAACCGAAGACTTTTAGATGGCCCACCTTAGGTTTACATCCTGACCAAGCTTCTTCTGGAGTCATCTTCTTAACGGCCTGTGTAGGTGATCGATTCAGGAGGTAGACGGCAGTGTAGACTGCTTCAGCCCAATATTGCTTAGGTACATTTCTGTACTCGAGCATAGAACGCGCCATTTTAGTATTGGTGCAATTCCTACGTTCAACAACACCATTTTGCTGAGGGGTGTAGGGTGTAGTGAGTTGATGCTTAATGCTGTGTGTAGCACAAAAAGTAGAGAAGTCAGCTGAACAAAACTCCCCCCCATTATCTAACCTGAGAGTAACAATTTGAGATCCCGATTCTTTCTCAACTAAGGCTTTAAACTACTGAAATGTGCTGAATACATCTGATTTATGTTTCAAAAAAATACACCCGCATTGTCCAACTGAAATCATCAACAAACAATAAAAAGTACCTGGACCCAGTAACAGAAGAAGTGTGCATCGGTCCACATACATTAGTGTGAACCAATTGAAAGTACCTTGGAGGCTCGCCAAGAATCACCATCCGAGAACGGTGTCCAATGCTGCTTGCCAGCTTGACAAGCTCCACAAACTCCATGATTTTGAGTTTGAATCGCAGGTAGATCAGCAACAAGACCCTCCCGAGATAACTGAGAGAGGTAGTGTACATTCAAGTGCCCATAACGCTGATGCCAAAGTTTGCTGATGGAAGTGCTCCTACCTGCCAGAGCGTGCTCTTGAGAATCACCGGAATCAGCAAGTCTATACAGACCATGATCCTCAAGTCCCATAGCAATTGTAGTATGGGTCTCTCGATCAACGATGCTGCAAGTGGACGAGCTGAAAACAACATATAACTGGGGAGAATGCCTCATGATTTGACTAATTGAGAGGAGATTATGTTCCATTCCTGGAACATAGTAGACATCGAGAAAGAGTAAACTTCTTCCTCTTGAGTGAAGCTGGACAGTGCCTTACCAGCAATTGTGTACTCTTCGCCTCCTCCAAAAATGACTGAATCAAAGAATGGTTCAAATTGTGTGAACCAATCTCGACGATGAGTAAAATGCCGCGATGCCCCTGAATCGATATACCAGGTAGAAGAATGTACCAGATCTGCAGTTCTCTTGGCCATAAAAGCATAGAATGCAAACTCTTTTTGCTCGTTGTGCTTGGCGACATGTGCCTTTTGTTGAGATCCTCCCTGCTTCTTTTGTTTAGAAGCCAACCGAGTGCGACAGTCAACCTTTATGTGATCGTATTTATGACAATAATTGCACTGAATGTTCTTCTTCTTGCTGTCTTGAGAAGAACCAGGGCCTTTCGGCTGAGAAGAGTGAGCCTTCCCTTTGTTCTTAGTAGAAGATTTGGCATAGAACGCTTGTTCTGTGGAGGATGAACTGGCACTAGTTCCAAACTGCTGTCTCCAACGATCCTGTTGTAGTAGCTTGTTACATAAGTCTGGAAACTGTAAGTCAACATTTGTTGAAGTAATATTGAGCGTCTCAATGAAATGCTCATAAGACTTTGGAAAACTTTTCAAAGTAATGACGACCATGTCCTCTTCCTCCATCTCTCGACCAATAACTTCCAGCTGGTCGCAAATCTCCTTGATCTTGGTTAGATGCTCTTGGAGAGTGGTGTTCTTCTCGTCCATCATTATCAAAAAGAGCATGTTCTTAAGAAAGAACGCACGACTCTTATCTAACGTTTCATGGAGATCCTTCAGGTTCGTCCAGACCTCAGCAGCTGTTTTGCCTGACGACACTTGTGACAGCTGGTCATCAGTGACTGAAAGCTTGATGAGCATGACAACTTCCCGGTTGCATTCATCCCATTTATCCTGATCCTTGCCAGCTACAGTGGGTCGAGTTGAGTGCCACAAGACGACCTGATCAAGACAATGATACTCAAAGATCGTCAACACACGTTGCTTCCAGGTGTAGTAATTCTTCCCGTTGGACTTCTGGCTACTTTTGAGCATGATATTTGTAAGAGATGCCATCACGTACCCTGGGGTCAAACTGGCGAAGGAAAAACAAAAATGAAATAGTACAAATTTAAAGGAGAAATCCTAGCATGGATTTGAAGACATTGTAAAGACAAAACCCAGAAGATTTGAAGACTACCCACTTGCACAAATTTCAAGGCACAAACTTTGAGACACCTAGAAAAATATAACAACCCAGTTGAGATTTCCGAAAACCCACAAGGAATCTGAAATTGAGAAGAAATTCTGACTTGAAACTGAGGCACAAATTTCAAGGCACAAAAAACGAGGTACCCAGATAATTTGGAGACCGACCTATTTGAGATCACGAAAAATCCACCAAGAATTTGCAAACAAAAAAAATTTCCACCTTGAAATGGAGGGTCAAAACCGTAGACGAAAACTTCAGAACCTTGGGCGGCCATGGATGCACTAGAAATTTGTAAAAAGCATGTGAAAAAGAACTTCCAGAAATCGCGTGCAAGAGGATTTTAAAAACTTGTTTCAATGAAGCCAAAGAAAACACGGGTAAACAGTGGCAAAAATTTGCTAAAAATCTTATGTGAAACACGGCTAAAATGCAAGCAGAAACCATAAAACGCATGCAAAAATCAAGTGAAAACAAGCCACGAACCAGGAAAAAAAAATGTGGGCAAATCTTGTCCAAGAATGAAGCCTCAAAAAACGTGAGTGAAGAAGAGCAAAATGCGTTTAAGGAAAAAGGCAAATCGCGCCCAGTAGAGGTCGTGCGCGGGTTGCAGGAAAAGACGCGAAAAATGCGACTTTTAGGAGCTTAAAATCGCGCCCAGGTTTGCAAAAACGGCCCCAAATTTTTACCAGAAGACTCCCACAATTTTTCCAAAGGAGGGTTGAAATTTTTAGTGAGTAAATACTCATGAAAATCTCAGACAAAACCCTCGATTTTCACCTTGAAAATAAAACGCGATTTTTTTGCACTAAAGAAACCCTCGAATTTTCAGAAAAGGGTTACGATTTTCAGTGAGAAGAAGACTCATGAAAATCACATACAGAAACCCTCAAATTTTTCTCAGAAAAGAAGTTTTTCAAAAACCAAAAAAATTTTGAAAGAAATTTTAGAAAAACTAATTTTAATGCTCTGATACCATGTTCAGAAATGAACTGGCTGATTGCTTGAATTATGAAAGGAAATCATTACAATATATAGGAGGGTAGAAATACTGTAGCCATTAAAAAATGTCTATCTACCACACCCACTAGCAACCCACTAACTACTGTAGCAGCCCACTAACTATCCACTAACTACTGTAGCAATAGTATTGACCATTATACAATAAGAATATAATATTCTAACAATTGGAAGACGAGAAAAAAGATTCATATTTGAGATGGAACTCAAATTTTCTCTTCCCTAGGGAGTATGATGCAAGGGCATCTTTGATGCATTTTTGTGTCATGTTGTAAAACTTTGAATTTTGATTTGTTTTGAGTCAATAAGGTCAATTTGGACCACTTAAGGTCATTTGGGGTCATATTGGATTAGTTTTGGGTGATTTGGTGCAAAGTTGTCAAAAAACTTGTCAATGTTGTCAATGCAATTTTGCAAAGTTGGTTAATGGGAGTTAGGAATCAGTTTTGGGTGGTATGAATGAATGTAATTGATAAATATGACATGTAATCTCAAGCACCAAGGTTGGAGAAGGTTGGAGAAGTGTGGGAATGAAAGAAACTCATTTTTGGCACATTTTTCCTTGCATTTTTCTGTGTAAACAGTCTGTAATCTTCATGGTACGGATCTGCACGGATTTGTACGGATTGGTACAGCCCAGAAATCAATTAGAGAAGTTGAAGGAACCTTTCTTCTTTCAGATGCTTTTTGTTTCATGAATTTTCATTTTGTTTTGTGGAAGCTATGGCCATTTTAGTGTTAACATTTGCAGATTTTTACTGTGAAACAGCAAGAAACTTGCTTGGTACAGTTTTGTACAACCTGATACGGTTGAGGGAAGGCATGAGGATGACGAAGCTATGAAATACAGAACTTTTGGTTTTTGTTTGGAGTCATTTCATTAAGTTTTGCATAAGTTATTGCATTTTTGGTGATGACAGCCCTGTACCCTAACTAGGGTTTCCAGCAACACTAAAAAATTCATATCTCCCATTTGGTATGGTGAAAAATCCTAATTTTTTATGAGAAACTCTGTTTTGATACCTTCTAATGTTTTCCGAGTTTTGAGGCTGATATCTTTTGGCAACAGGGAGTTATGGATGACTATCTTAGAGAAAATACTATCAAAAAGGGAATAAAGCTTGCTTGGTTGAGGGTTTGATAAAACTAATGCCTTATTTGGTCATGGTGAGTTGGGAAATGTGTGAAATGTGTTGTGTTGGGTTCGAACAAACTAAGATCTCTTGCCCTTTGTTGTTTTGCTTGCGAAGAGCTCATTTGGCTACAAAAGCAATATGCCTAAGTTGAATTTGAATGCCCTTAATCTCTGTTTGCAATGAATCTTTGTGTGAAGGGCGTTAGAACAGTCAAGTGTATTTAGGAGAAGTCCTTTCTTTGCATCAAATATAGACAACAACCTTCTACGAAATCAAATGGGATCACACAATATAAGCCTAGGAATGCTCTTGAGAAATGATATCATGAATGTGGGTCACCAAAATGCCCAACACAAAAGAGAAACCATGAACCCACACAAGAAACCCCATTAGGATTATTTGCCACTTAGACTAGCATTAAAATTGCCACCATGTTGAGGAAATGAAAATTTGAAATAGACAAGCTTGCCAAGAACGTATGTGGGGCAGAAGATGAAAAGGCAATCCATACATTGCAATAGCACGTCAACTCTTGAGGAAAATAAGGGACAAACCATCAAATGTGAGGCAATGGCCAACCACCAAGCAAGTAAGTTAGGAGGTAAAACATTTGAAAGTAACCTATGAAATTGAAGCATAGGCTATGGTAGGCGGGGATGAACAGTGAAGAATTGGTAGGTAAACATTTTGAACCTCATTCAAATTCTAGCGATGCATGTTGAAATAAAGAGCATCAAATGGTAGATGGGTGTGGGAAACCTGTCAAACACCTCAAGAAGATGAGCAATTGCCGTAGATGAATAAAATGTCAAGGCATCATGAAGCCACCACTAGCATGGCACCACAGGAAAACTACAAATCCCCCACAAGACACTAACCACTCATATAGTGACTGTGGTAAGAACATGAGAAGCAACATTTACCACCCAATTTCCACAAGATAACCATTAATCCAAAAGAGACCATTGTTGACAAGGATTGTACCACTAGGATGAAGGAACACCACCTCACGATGGACTAGGGGGCCCACAACAACTGCAAAGTGAAACAATGGCCAAGAGGTGTATAATCCACCACAAGTTCATAAGATGGCCCCAAAACAACAAGGGCACTCACCAAAAACTATAAACACTCGAAACATACAAAGACAACCACCGGAAAGGGAGAAACAAGACAACCGATTAGAAAATCAGCCTCTGTAGTAAAAGTACCAACATGAAGAGATTGTGCAGTAAGAACTTTCAGGCAAGGCAAGTGATAGGGGGTCACAACAAGGGATGAGGAAGCATTGTGGCATAAAACAAGTTGCCAAACTATAGAGGAAAGATCTGGGAGACCACACAACACCAAACAATACAGCAAACAAATTATACATACGTTCAAATCCTGTGGTAAACAACATAGCAAAATAAGGCCTATAACATTCATTTGGGCCAATAAAAAGGTACCACATTGAGAAAAAGCACCAGAATTAATAAAGAATTTGGACACAGGCCAACACAATGGAACACTTTTCACTAAAATAGTGAAAGGTAATTGATTGGTGAAGGATTACAAATTGAGTTATAAAATGGGAAAGATCATAAAGAAATGACAAATAATTGGAAATATTTAACTTTTTTCAGAGAAAACATTTTACAAAAAAGTGGGAAACGCAAATCACAATTTACTAGAAAATTTGTGAAGATAAGTTGAAATTTTGTTACAAATGATGCATGTGATTAACCTGGCCTTTGGTTTTTCTCTGCTTTGCGACGGCCGCAAGGCTTGTCTGTTACATGCTTCTACCCAAACACATGGCATGTGTACATTCTAGGTAATTGAAGGCCACTATTATAAATCTAGATGTATTTTAATAAATAAGACTAAATGATACAGTTCATATGGCATACTTCTGATAAGATGCATAAGAGAATGTATATGAATCAATGATGGGGGCAAGGAGGACACATTGTATATTCTTACATCAAAACAGAGAAACATCACTCTTGATCTTGTAATTTCCCTGAACATGGGTCTTGAAAGTGACTCAAAATGTTGGAGTTAAAAATACTACATCCAAACAAATGATATTATGTGTAACTGTGAAAATCTAAAATCTGTATAGGTACTTTCTCTTCACATGATCTGGTATTTGATAACTCACACTGTTTTGATAAACATTTTCTTTCAGATGCATTACTGTGGTAGAGCTTAGAACTGTTGGCACTTATGCTTCTACGTCAATATCAAGTATTTAAATATTACAGAATTCTTATTTGAAGTTTTTGTCTTATAGCAGAATAGATTGTAGCTGGCTAAATGCCTCACAAGGAGACATCTTTCCAATATCTAATTATAACTTAAAGTAGAAGAGTCCAAGAAGAAAGTTATTCCCTGCAGTCATCTCTATTGTGAGACACTACAACTTTAAGGGAAGTTTTAAGGAGATGAAAGTTAATCGCACACTTATACACTGTATTTGTTTTCTTGCATATTTTATTGCAGATGGCTGAAAAAGATAAAATTCAGTCAATTGCCATAGGTTATCATCAAAGTCCAAGTCAGAAATATGATACTTTTGTGGACAATTATAATAGATTCCATTAAGTAGGAAATTTGTTTGATTTTCAGTTTGTTTCACCATAGTTTCTGCTGGTTGCGGTTGATTTTGTGCTTGTTTTCAGTTGCATATAGCTTCTTTTGATAAATTTAAATTTTGCTTTATTGTTCAAGGCATCTTTACTGCTGACAAGAATTGTCTCCCCATCCTTAGCGATCAACTCTAAAGAAGCTATAACAAATAGCATCATGTTCTTGCTGTATTTGTATCATCTTAACTAAACTAAGGAAAAATTGTGGTTGTTGTGATCATGCTAAATGTACCTTCCATTTTTCTTTATTTGTTACTTCCTTCTGTTTTGAAGGGTGCATTACTTGTAAATATTGCTCGAGGAGGCCTCATGGACTATGAAGCAGTCAAAGCTTCTCTTGAATCTGGCCATTTGGGAGGCTTGGGTCTTGATGTTGCATGGTATGAACCATTTGATCCAGCAGACCCTATTTCACAACATCCCAAAGTCTTGATAACACCTCATGTTGCAGGAGTTACAGAACTGTCATATAGAAACATGGCCAAGGTCTCTCTCTCTCTCTCTCTCTCTGTGTCTCTCTCTCTCCACACACACATATCATGCATGCAAGTAGTCACATTCACTATTTTGAGAATTTTAAATTTGTTTTATGCTTTAGAGTGAGAATGTATGGGCTAAAATAGCCAAAACTGTTAGATCATTAATCAAGAACAAGTTTTGAAGCATGGAATTCATACTAGATTTCGTTAACTTCACTTTGATGTTCTCCTAGGCAAACTTTGTTCAGGCATTCCTACAGTTTGATATTTCTTTTCCAATGTTCAGCAGGATTCATTTTAATTGTTTTTCCAATGTTAATTAGGTTTGAAGGAAAGCATGTGGTGCTGCAATTTTTTTTTCAGAACAATTTAGAACTGTATATTCATTACTTGAACTCACGATTCTTTCAATTATTCAGATTCAATTTATTATGTGTAGTTTGTAGTCCACACCATTTGCACATTAGTTATTAGAATTAGATCAATTTCAAAGGAAAATACTTGAAGAATGCCAATTTATTCTTTACTTAGAAAAGCATGAGTGGAGTGATAACCATCAAATTCAAATAATGTTTATGAGATACAGAAAAATTGCTAGTTACATCGTTTTGTAAAGCTATATTAGTCAAAATTGAATGCACTTTTGCAATATGACGAGTTTTACAGGCCAGTCTTCCTGTCCCTGTTCAAAATTCAATGAAATCATTGGGAAGATGTACAGAGGTTGGTGATGGAAATTAAGATTCATAGGCAACTAATCATTAAATATGAAATAGAAAGTAAAGGAGATAAGAATAACCAGATATCAACATGGTACACATTATTAACATGGGGAAAACCTTTTGGTGCATGCAATAGCAATTTCTTCTTCAATTTCTGGTTGTTCTGGTGGATTGCTTGGCCTCCGTCTAAAATAATACCTGTGAGACCCTCCCGGCTGCATAAGAAATTTCTGCTATCATAAATTTGCACAAATCCCCATTGGTTGGCGGGATACACAACTCTGATACCACTGTAACAACTCGGACAAATTTTTGAAGCAAGTTTTTTTTGCAGTTTTTACAATGTTTGATGCACCAACATTTCGTCAAACAGCTTGTATGCAGTCACCAGTGATGAGTTTTTCTGATTCTAATTGTTTAGAATAACATGTCTAACGGTGTGAAACATATTTGCATTCATAAATCATTTCAACAGCTCATAATAAGCACAAGACATTGCATCAAATACTTGCCACTCATTAGAAAGTCTGCAAATAACAAGAAAGTCTTTACAATTTACTGTTCATTATTACAGAGATATGGAAACTTGTTTGCTGACCTTTGAAACAGCAGATTTAGACATTCAATATCGGAATTCGATCAGCTTCTAAAATCCCCACGATTCCTTCCCAAACAGCTACCATCCATATGCCTACCTCTTGGAATTGCTAGCAGCCAACTTGGAAGACATTGAAACCCACGTCCACACCCTTGAGTGTAATGTCCCTGATTTCCGACCTGCCACCATGGAATTTAATTTTATTAATTAATTTAATTATTTGATAATGCTTGGCTAAAAGCACATTTAAAAAGGTAATATTAAATAATTAGACCAAAGTGATGTTATAAAGTGACGCTAAGGAAATATTTAGAAGGCATTTTATAAAGTCACTTTATTAAAAGGAGTTTAATGTTTTGAGCAAGAGATTTAAAAAGGGATTCTAGAAGTTTCTCCTCGATGGAAATAAAAAGAGATGGGAGAGCTCATTTGAGGCATGCTTGTTTATTATTCTATTTGGCAATTTGAGTAGTCTTTAGAGTTTGAAAACCCTATGATGAAAACCCTAAGGGTATTTGTTTCAGTAGTGAAACCATCTGCCCTAGCTAGATTCAGGCAGAATCAACTAGATTTCGCATTTGCACGATAATGTTTGAAGAGAAATTTGTGAAGTTTCCTCCAGAAACAAATTTCAGAGTATTGGGTTTATTATCTGCAGAGAGTTTCAGTTTTCATGAACATAATATTATTGTATAGTTGATCTTTCCGTTCTTGTGTTATTATTTATAGCAGCTTATTCCTTCAATAGTGGTGATAGCAGATTATTAAAGGTATTATTTGTGGAAGGTTTTGAATCTTATTCCCTTGGTTATCGATGCTCACTTTTGGGGAAATGTTGTACATAAAATGGAGTCAATAGTAAAGAACATGGACAGTGAATGGTTGGTGTCAACTTTTTTGGAGGAATCGTGAGCCTTTAGGAGACTATTTACCTTTGATTTGGAGTTGCTAGAGTAAGTGCAGCAGTAAGGAATAGAGCCATATTTATTTGAGAAGTCAAAGAAAGGTGACGTGGCCAGTTTGTGGGGTCAAAAGGGAGTCGATATGCAAGCAAACACCTCAATCCAGCCACCATTTCTTTCCCCAAGGTAATCACCATACATTGAAGGAGGTTCGATTCAATTGAGGAAGCTGTACATTTATGCTGGCTGTTTGTAATGCATTTGATGATAAATTCCAGCGTTTTGAGGGTTTGTTGTAAAATTCCCGACTACTTGTAATGTAATCGACATTTAATTTCAAGTTCAATTTTCTGTTCCAGTTTTATTCTTGTTTCAAAAAACAGAAAATACAAAAAGAAAAGAAAAGAATATTTCACAAAATTCAGATCTGGGACCTTACACAATGTTCGCTTTAGTATCATTAAGGCATTAAAGTAATAAACTATTTAAACCATGTCAGCAAAGGACCACAACAATTAATAAATATTTGGCACAAATTTGCAAATGCAGATTTTGGTGTTCTTAGAACATTGGGGTGGAAATGCCCTTTAATCTACATGTATGTATATATCCTCACCAATGAGTGTAGCATAAACCATGCAAGAAGTATCATGAATATTAATTTGCTTTAGTCTATGAAATTATGAATAACCAATGTGAAATGAGGACTGCCATCTTCCATGCTCATGAAGGAAGCAACACTGGCCATAGCATCAAAATGCCAATTGTCTTTTCATGAAACAACATTGATAGTAAACTAATCAAAGGGATTAGACTCTTATGTTATCTTTGTAGCCACAAGTTGGGAGTAGCCATGTATATTGGTAAACTTAACTTTAAGAGAGATGGCGACTCACAATTCAATGATTAGTGCTTCATGCTTGGTCACATTATTGTTGTAGAATCAAGCTAAAATGATAGTAATGCCTCATATTCAACCACATTATTGGTGTGTGCATTCAAGATGAAACAATAAGGGTATGAGGTCACTCGAGGGAGATATTACAACCACTCTTGCCCTAGAATCTATCATGCGTCTAGAATTGTCGAAAAACATGGTCCATAGGGGAGGAGGTGTTAATGTGCAAGATATGGTCATTAGGAAATGATGTGTTGGGTGCATGGTGGGGTATGATGTTGTAACTAATTGGTCAATAACCACTTGACCTTTGATAGATTTTTGGGAGATGGATTTAAGATTGAACTCAAGAAGTGATATTGCCTAATGTGCAACATGACTTGGAAGGTTGGCCTTGGACATGTATTTTAAATAGGATCTTCTTCTAGATAACATGTCCCTTATCATGAATCATGCAATGTCTAAGCTTTTGGGATGAGAAGATAATGACAAGAAATCATTTTTCCATAGGTGTGTACCATATGTGATACAGATAAATCCAATAGGGTATGACTAATGTAATACTTTGTGAGCTTATTATGTGTTTCATCATTTTGTGCTAAGACCTCGAATGGCAGATCTAGTGGTTGATATGTATACAAGCAATGGTTTTCCATGAATTATAGGAATAAGGACTAGAGGATTTAATGAGTATTGTTTCATGTCTTGACATGCTTTTTGGTAATCAACATTTCATTTGAATTATACATCTTCTTTAAGAGTTTTGTGAATTTCAATGTCTTTTCTACTAATTGGGCAATGGATCATTTGATTATTTGGATCTTTCCTTGAAGGTTATGAAGTTGTGTAATGTCCCCTTCCTAGGCAGTACAGTTGATTCAGGGGGTTAGCCTATCATTCAGACCCTCGTAGGCTGATAGATGATGTTTAGGGGGTTATTTTGGCAGTTATCTGGTGTTTGGGAACATTACTCCATCAGTTGATTCAGGTTTGGGCCTTGGTAGACACTTTCAAAGTGATTTACAAATACTTACTATTTATAGTAAGTCAAGTAGGCATGGGTTACTATTTTTGGTAGGGCACCTGGTTCAGTTGGTTAGCTCAGTTTCGACCGAGTTTGATGAATTGATGAGCAAACATTGATTATTGAGGGATTTGATAATTATTAAAAGTTTATTAATTTGACTTTATAATATGAAGTCACTTTAATGAAAAATTAAAGTAATTATTTAATGGCAAATTATAAAGTATTAATACTTTATAATAAAGGGAAATAATATTAAATGAGTATTTTATTACTCATCAAAAGGGGACGCCATTATTTAATTGTTATGCCTAAGTAAAAAAAAGGCAATTTAATTAATATTTTAAATGCTCATTATTTGCCTTTTGAGAAGGGGTCGACTTATTGAGAGGAGATATATATTTCACAAAGACAAATCAAACTCATTCATTCATGATTATTCTAATTTGTCTATTTTTCTCTTTGAGATCATTGGGGTTTGTGAAACAAGGGTTTCTGCAAATCATTGGATTTTGGAGAACCTTCCCTCTTCATAATTAGACATACTGAGATTGTGAGATACCAGTTGAAGCTTGTCAGTTGAGTAGCTTCATTTAGAAGTCATTATAGAGCTTATTGAGAAGTATTTCATCAGGGGTTTGAATCGATCTTCTCCAGAAGGGATTCCTATCCAGTGGCGGCCATTAACTTATCATTTGACACACTTTTCAAGATTGTGCGACTTCATTAATTGTTGGTTATCAATTGTAAAATATCTAGATAAGATCGTCTTTGATGTTCAAGATCTTATTTGAAGTTTCTTTTAGAAACTTCCTGCTTTTTCCTTAGATAAGATCGTGTTCGATCTTATCCTGTATCATCTTGTAAATTATTTATTGAGCACATTGCTCGTTAATACATCAATTATTTTACCAATTACCTGTGTAATATGGTATTAGAGCCAGATTGCTCAATATTGAATTTTTTTAATTCATAAAAATCTTGTAAAAGTTTTTTTCAGATTATTGAATTAAAAAAAGTTAATAAAATCTTCTGTGAAAATTTTCGAAGATTTTTGTGAGCTGAATTTCAAAAAAAAATTCGGACTTTCTTCGTGGCTCTTTCAGAAAAGAATTCGAAGGGTTTTTCGATCTGGAATTTTCGTGGGCATGTTTTTCTGAAAGGATTGGAAGGAGATTTTGAAGGCATTTTCGCGTTTTTGCAGACCCGCGCGTGTTTATTTTTCTCATCTGGGCATCGCTTGTTCTGGGTGCTGAAACTCGTTGTCAACTTGCAACTGGTTTTTTCCCGCGTTCGTGCAACTCAATGACGTCTTTCTCATCCCTTCTAGTCACGATTGGTTCCTTCTTGATCGCGCAATCTTTGGGCGCGACTTTCATGAGCTTTCTGTGGTCACGTTTTCACGTTTTCAAGCCCGCGATTCCTCATTTTGAGCGCTGTTTTCTTCAATCCCGCGCGACGCCATTCTTGGTGCCTGGTTTCTGCGACATAATTCTTTGCCGACTTTTGCTCTGTGTTTTGTGGGACTCACGATTTTCTTCTGCGTTTTTTCCCTTGCCTTAAAAACGCGGTTTCAGCTCTGAGACGCGTTTTTTCCAGACATTTTTTTTGACCGAAACTTTGTCTTTGTCTGATCGACTTTGTGGTGGGATTTCAAAGAAAATTGTCATTATTTTAGATTGTTGGTCGAGTTTTTCTGAAGGGTTGAGGCCGCAATTTTGCATTTGGTCTGAATTTTTTTTTCTGAAGAGAAATTTGACCGACTAGGGTTTTGCTCATATCTTCTTCATCAGACGTCAGAAATCTTTTTTGATTATAGATTCCTGGTGGGTTTTTCGAGAACTCAACTGGGTTGGTCTCCGAATTTTCTGGGTGCATCGCTTTTCGTGTCTCAAATTTTGTGCTATCCGTACATTGTACTTTTTGCAGTCTGTACTTGAATCTGCCTCTATTTTTTGCATTGGAATTCGTGCCTTAAGTTTCGTGCATTAGCATCTTCTCAGTACCTCATTTTTTGTGCCTCGAAAAGCGTGAAGATGGCCAATTTAAGTAATTTAATGCTGGAGGGCAGTCAAAGATTTAATGGCAGAAATTACAACACCTGGAAGCAGCAGATGTTGACAATTTTTGAATACCGTTGCCTTGATCAGATGATCCTTGGCAAAGCTACTCGTCCCGAAACGGCGGTTAAGGATCAGGTGAAGTTTTATAAGTAGAATCGTGACGCTGTCATGCTTATTAAGATTTCGGTTACTGATGATCAGCTCCCTCAGATTCCACTGGGAAAATCAGCTAAGGAGATCTGGGATCACTTGAAGGGTTTGCATGAAACTTCCGACAAAATCCGTGCGGTTTTCTTGAAGAATATGTTGTTTTCTATCATGATGGATGAGAAGATGACTTTGCAAGCGCACTTGAATAAAATCCAGGAGATCAGAGATCAGTTGGATGCGATTGGTCGGAAAATGGAGGAAGACATGGTCGTGATCACCCTAAAGAGTCTACCAAAGTCCTATGAACACTTCATAGAGACTCAACATTACGTCTGCTACTGTTGATCTCAAGTTTCCAAATTTGTGCACTATCCTGTTGCAGTAGGATCGCTGGAGACAATAGTTTAGTAGCAGTGAATCATCATCCTCCACGGAGCAGGCCTTTGCAGCTAAAACTCAGTCGAAGCATCATGGGAAAGGTCAGCCTTCATAGCAGAAAGGCTCAAGTCAGACCTCCACCAGCCCGAAGAAGAAAAATATACAATGCAACTACTGTCATAAATTTGGCCACATCAAGAAAGATTGTCGTGCTTGTTTGGCTTCTGAGCAAAAGAAGCAGGGAGGGTTTCAGCAAAAAGTGAATGTTGCCGAGCACTCTGAGCAGAAGGAATCTGCCTTTTATGCACTCATGGCAAAGAGGCCCGCAGACCATGTCAAATCCTCTGCTTGGTACATAGATTCTAGTGCCTCGCGTCATTTCTCACATAGGCGTGACTGGTTCACAGATTTTTCCCCTTGCACTGACTCAGTGATCTTTGGAGGAGGTGAGGAATACACAGTTGTCGGCACAGGCACTGTTCAGGTTCAGTCTGGCGGGAGGGATCTCATATTCCTCAACGTGTATTATGTACCTGATATTGAGCTCAATCTTCTCTCAGTCAGTCAGATAATGTAGCATTCTCCCTAGATGGATGTGGTATTCAGCTTGCATAGATGTTCGATTGTTGATCGAGAAACTCGCACAACGGTGGCCGTTGGGATAGAGGATCATGGCCTTTACAGGCTTGTGGACACTGGTGATTCTCCAGAGTTAGCATTGGCAGCCAGAAATTCAGCTGTCACCAGTCTTTGGCACCAGCGGTATGGGCACTTGAACGTGCACTATCTCTCTTAGCTTGCTCAGGAGGGACTTGTAGATGGCTTACCTGACATTCAGACTCAACATCAGGGCGTTTGTGGTGCTTGTCAGGCTGGGAAGCAGCATCGCACACCGTTCAAGGATGGCGACTCTTGGCGGGCTTCTAAGGTACTTCAATTAGTTCATGCTGATATTTGTGGCCCTATGTCTATTTCTTTTGTAACTAGTTGCAAGTACTTTCTACTTTTTGTTGATGATTATAGTAGGAAAATGTGGGTGTACTTTCTTAAAAAGAAATCAAAGGTTTTTAATGTATTTCAGAAGTTTAAGGCCTTGGTTGAAAAAGAGTCCAGTTCTTGTATTATAACTCTTAGGTCAGATAATGGGGGGGAATTCTGTTCTAGTGCATTCTCCAACTTCTGTGATACTCATGGGATAAAACATCAGTTAACCACACCCTACACTCCTCAGCAAAACGGTGTTGTAGAGCGCCGCAATCGTACGATTGTTGAGATGGCTCGCTCCATGTTGCAACACAGGAGTGTTCCTACCAAGTTTTGGGTAGAAGCAGTCAATACATTAGTCTATCTCCTTAATAGGTCACCCACTCATGCTGTTAAGAGGAAGACTCCTGAGGAAGTTTGGTCTGGTCACAAACCTAGGATCAGTCATTTGAAAGTTTTTGGCTCTCTTGTGTATGTTTGGATTCCAGAGGCCAAGCGCACTAAGCTGGACTCCAAGAGCCAGAAACTCATGTTCATAGGGTACAGTGACAACCACAAGGCATATAGGCTGATTGATATAGACACTGATCGTCTTATCTTCAGTCGAGATGTTTTTGATGAGGAATGGGGTCCATTTCACTCTTCTTCACTTGTTCAGCATTCAGAGGATCAACGTCTATAGGCTCTTGATATGAGTGTCCGACTTTCGTTAGGTTCACCTGATGGGAGGGATGACGAAGACCTAGTCTTTGATGATGCTCAACCTGAGTTTCCTCCAGATGATAATGAACATCCCCCTGCTGAACCTGTTCCAGATCCACAACCAGATCCAGCTCCTCTTGTTACATCTGATGTTGGCCCCTCTACTCTCCGGCCAAAATGGTGGGCTAAGACTATTAGTGATCTTCATGCTGATGAGCTCATTGAGGGTAGATCATCCAGAAACAAGAGCAAACAACAGTCTACAGTGAATTTTGCTCTCATGGCCAACATCCACAGTGTTTATGAGCCTCAGACATATTCAGAGGCAAAAGGGATACCTGAGTGGGAAAAGGCGATGGAATCAGAATACCAGAGTCTTTAGAAGAATCACACTTGGGTCCTTTCCAATCTTCCTCCAGGGAAGAAGCCCATTAGCTGCAAATGGGTGTACAAGGTGAAGTACAAAGCTGATGGAACCCTTGACAAGTACAAAGCTTGTTTGGTTGCACGGGGGTTCTCACAGAAAGAAGGCATTGACTATGAGGAGACCTTTGCTCCTACAGCCAAAATGAGTACCATACGGCTCGTCCTTGTCTTAGCAGCCCAATTTGGTTGGAAGGTCCATCAGATGGATGTGAAGAGTGCTTTCCTCAATGGTGAGTTGAAGGAGGAAGTATACATGACGCAACCTCCAGGTTTCAAAGTTGCTGGTCAAGAACAGAAGGTGTGCAGATTGGTCAAAGCACTCTATGGCCTAAACAGGCTCCTCGAGCGTGGTACATAAAAATTGACACGTACCTCACAGAGCATGGCTTTCAGAGGAGTCCATCTGACTCGAACCTGTATGTCAAGAATATTGGTAATGAGATTCTGCTTGTTGTTGTCTATGTGGATGACTTGATCATTACTGGCAGTTCGACACATTTGATCACTGAGATCAAACAGGACTTGTGCAAAACTTTTGACATGACAGACATGGGCCTCCTGCATTATTGTTTAGGTGTCGAGGTTTGGCAGACAGAGAGCAGCATTTTCATCTCCCAGTCCAAGTATGCTCGAAGTCTTCTGGATAAGTTGAATGCAGGATTGCAAACGCCTCTACACCCATGGAAAAAGGGCTTAAGTTGTTAGCTAAGTCCGATTCACCTGTGGTAGATGAAACATTGTTCAGGCAACTAGTAGGCAGCCTCATCTATCTTGCTGCTACTAGACCTGACTTGAGTTTTGCAGTGAGCTACATATCACGCTTCATGATAGCCCCCAAGGCTGATCATTGGGTAGCAGCGAAGCGTGTGCTGCGTTATGTGAAGGGCACTCTGATTTTGGACTCTTGTACACTTGGAGTCATCCCTCTGGGTTCACATATTGATTGGTTCAGTTATGTGAAATCAACATCTGGGTATGTCCTTGGGATCGATCTCACATGGACTAGTAAGAAGGAGGGCTCTCTCCTCGGCAGTAGAGTATGGGGCATAAAAAGCACATGTGAGGCGGTTTGGCTTGCCGGATGCTTGCGATATGCAAATATCTCAAGCAGTCCGACTCCTTGTTCGTGATAATCAGGGAGTTCTCAAACTTGCCAAGAATCCAGTCTTCCATGAGCGAACCAAGCATGTGGAAACTCATTGTCATTTCATTCGGAAGCTGGTTGAAGACGGATCAGTTCAGTTGCTGTATGTTCCGACAGAGGATCAGACAGTAGACATTCTCACCAAGTTGCTCAATACAGATAAGTTTGTAAAATTCAGGGGGCATCTTGGTGTAGTTGATAGATTGAGCATTAAGGGAGGGTATTAAAATAATATTCTTTATTTATTTATTAATGCTCAACTATGTAAAATATTGTAAAATATCTAGATAAGATCATCTTTGATGTTCGAGATCTTATCTGAAGTTTCTTTTAGAAACTTCCTGCTTTTTCCTGAGATAAGATCATGTTCGATCTTATCCTGTATCATCTTGTAAATTATTTATTGAGCACATTGCTCATTGTTAATACATCAATTATTTTACCAATTACCTGTGTAATAGAGCATTCAACATTATTTTCGAGGCTGGAGACAAGGATTTGAAGCTAGCTGTATTGTTCTTCATCATTCTAGCGGCTGCAAATAAGCCAGGTTTTTTTAAATTAAAATTGTTGCTTTTTGTCTTGCATGGCAATACTCAGTCATTGTATTCATTCAGATAGTTAATAGAAGCATTCGCCATCAGTTTAGAAGTATTTTTGTTATAGAATCTATAGTTTGGAATTTTATATGAATTTTATGCAAAATAACATTATCTTTCTTTATTGCAAAAACCTCAAAAAAATAAAAAATAACGAAAACAAACAAAAACTTTGCATTCTCAATCAGTGGTTGGGTTGAGAGACACTTGGTCTCTTACAAGTTGTGATAAGTTTTTTGGAGTAGGCATGCTAATAATTGTGTCAATTCTCTTGGCATCCACCTCAATGCCTCACTAGGATACAATGACCTAATAAGCAGCCACTATCAACTCCAAATACAAATTTATTTGAGCTTAGTTGTACTTTGTATTGGTGTAAGCATTCAAAGATTATCCTCAAGTCCCAAGGGTGATGTAAGCGTTGTTTTAATTTTCCCAAGATATCATCCATAGTCTTATAATACCTTATGCATTAGATTGTGGAATATTAGTTTCATGGCTCTTTGATAAGTAGTTCTTGTATTCTTCAATCTAAAAGGCATGAACATGTAACAAAACATACCCCATGGTGCGGTGAAAACTGTTTTCTATCAATCACGGGGATTTGATTGTAGCTTGAAAAAACACACATAAATAACAACCTTTCATGTCCAATGGTTGAATCTACAATCATGGTGATGTTGGGTAGAGGAAAGTAATCTTTAGGAGAAGCTTTGTTCAGGTCTCTATAATTGTAATGTCCCCTATTTGGGATATTCCTAGATTTTTCCCTAAAAGCACAATCATAATTCAAAATAAGAAATTTAATGCATCTAAGATTGTAAATTTACCAATTGAAATGGCCTTTATAAGATGTAAATCCAAGATTAGGTACTACACATAAAATTAGTCACTAAAAAATGATATTAGATCATAAGCCATGAAAATATACATATTACTAATCATTAGTAAACATCATGATATGCATGAACATTGGTCACATCAAAATCTAATTAAGGCAATAGCCATTCCAATGTGGATTCCCCATAATAATCTCATTAGGAATTTGTTGAAATGGTTGCAAACTGCAATCTCAAGGTTGGTTGCCCTTGTATTGTGAGAGTGTGGAAGGTGGGCTACCCTTCCATCCCTCAATCCGCCTTGGAGGCGCTCCATCCTCCTTGATCAAGCCCAGGAGCACTCATTCGTCTCCTAGCCCATGAGTGCTCCATCTCGGGGTGGTGTGCTTGATTAGAGGTTGAAGACTACCTCCCTTCCACCAAGCCTGGGAGCACACATTTGCCTCCCATCCCATGAGCACTCCATCTCGGGGGTCGCGCACTTGATGGCAAGTTTGTTGGACCTTCACCTCTCGTGAACTTGGAAGATTGTTCGACGTTTTGCAGTCACTTCTCTAAATTCAATATAGATTAATAAAGAAAGAATCATATTTATTCATAAGGGTTAATAATTGTTGCAAGCGTCATTATTGCATAATCACATATATGTATGTATGTATGTATATATATAATTAAATTAAATTAAAGACTTACAATATTCCTTTGCTAGTAAACAATATTTATTTCCAATAAGGTTCCAATCCTTATTTTCCTTTTTTCCAATGTGCCGCTTTCTCTAGATTTCTAATTGATTTCCATTTCCTTGACGCCTCTTCCATTTGAAATGTTTCTCCTTTTATATCTTGTGGTGGGGAAGAGTTACATCCTTTCAACATCATCTTTTCCTTGGTGAGGGACACAACCCTCCATATTCCATCATTGTTTCAAAGCCTTTTTAATAATTATTAATCATGTCACTTTTTAGAATCGCTGCCCATATAAATTGTTAATTGATTATTTTGTGTTTGCCAATAATCCTCTTTTATTAATTCCCATCGATGCCACCTTAATATTTCTGTAGTTAGTGATTAATTACTTTTTGACAGGTTGTGATTCATAGGGGGAGCATGACAACAATCAATGCAAATTTGAACATGATTGCTAGGTTTAGCAATTAGGACCATGTTAGAGGTTTGAGGTGAATAGTTGATTGGTCATATGAATCCCACCTTTAGCATCTTTTCTAGTTCCTATTTAATCATTAAGGCAACTTTAAGGCACATCTTCCTAATCTTTTTCTTAATAGGTTTAGCATCAAGTTGTAGAACAATGTTATGCATTACAATATTGCTAGCAATACTAGGCATGTCCTGATATGACCAAAGGAAGAAATCTCCAAATTCAATGAGTAGTAAGGCTATGTTACATTAGTCATATTTATTTAAACAATCTCAAATCTTTAGGATCCTTTGTTTGTCTTGTGCATCCATCATTTACGTTGTACCACTAATCATAAGTGTGTTAAGATATTCAATAAATGGTTGTGTAGGCAAAGTGTCATGATCATTGCCTAGTGAGGGAGCATCTTCCCTGGAATATGCACACATACAAAATATGGGAGAAGCTTCTATTGTAATGAGATGTAGGAAAATCATCATATGCTCCTAAATATTTGGTAAGGACTTCATCATTTGCTAAAGTATCAAGTGGAGGGAATGTGTCCATACAACCATCGAGGACCAATTTGTGATAAACGAAAGGTAGGTTGACGTCACTAGGAATGTCATGAGTGACCTATTATGTTGTTATTCATTTCAAGAATTTCAATAAGTTTGCTCATGCCTTGTTGGTTGAAACCTAATCCTTGCTTGTTGTAGCCATGCTTTCCTAAGATGCTATATCCTTTGCTATTGTGACTAGCCACCTTAGATGAAGATACATAGTGTTCATAGTGATGAATAGTTTTGAATCCATGAGAAGTATCACCTTCACTAAAATGAGTGTCTTTTTGAGAATCTGTAGGTGATTTGTCATGTAAATTAGGATCTATAGGCAAAGGTGAAGAAGCTTGGCTTCTAGTTCTTGGTTTGTCTTTTCATAGGACTTGATGATTCAAAATCTAAGGAGTATCAACCATTAGGTTTTGTATGATGTATGGGTGGATTAAGGGAAGTTTTTGGATGTGTCGTAGGTGTGATTAGATGTGTTGGAGAAATTGTTTTATTTTTTCCATGTACTTGGTAGAATTAGTATGGGTTGTCATCAACTATCACTGCAGATGATTGTTTTGATGGATAAAATTAATTTTATTACAAAGTGTAGATGGAACAACACCCATTGTATGGATCCATGGACACCCTAAGAGAATGGTATACATTGATATTCTAGGCACATGGAAGGTAGTGTCAAGGGTATCGGGTCCTGGAGTAATAGGTAAAGTAATGTATACAAGGGATTCTTCTATAACATTGTTAAACCCATTAATTGTTAACTTGGATTCTAGGAGATTAGAGTAGTTAACTTGGATCGCATGAAGAAAGTGCTTGCTATACATATTAAGTTTGGATCCCTTGTTTGATAGTGGTATTACTTGTTTAACTCTAATCTCTCCATACCTAACCACAATATGTAATAGCCTATGTTCTTAAATCACATGTGGAGGGGGTAATTCATGAGTTGTAAATGAGATTTGTGTTCTATCTTGAATTATTGGTTGTAATAGTGAGGTTAACTCCTTAGGGAAAATATTAGATCAAACAATTGTATGTTCTAGTTTGTCCTTTGAAATGCTCTTATGTATTTTTGATGATCCTATCAAATCCAAAAGAAACATTTTGGTGGGGCTATTGGTAGATTGGGCATGCATGCTATATCCCATGTGTGTTTAGTTCTAGAATAAATGTATAAATGTATTTAAATGAGAGAAAGAGTGCAATTTCACACAACAAAACCACTCTCTTAAAATGAACACAAAACTAAATGAAAAATAACATGGATAGACAAATTTCACAAGTAATTTAATCCTATAAAATAAAATATTTTAAGCATAACAACTAGAACAGACTAACTATTAGTTTAGTGTTGGCATCTAAAAGGTGCAATTGCTAGTTTTATTTGTATTCCTTTAATTTTTAATGGTAGATTGTTATTCCATATATTGAGCTACACATAAACATCAAGGATTTGCTTGAGAACAATTTTTAAACTTGGTAGTCTAAAACTTATTTGGTGATATTACCAAACTCGTCATAATTTGTCAAAATCCTTGGCAAGTGTTTTATTTATTTGAAAGATGATGTGTTGGCCTGATAGGAAAAAAAATGCATGTATTATCAATATTATTGATTACATGATTGTTTTTTATTAGGGGGTAAAGCAGATTTTTATGGGACCTGAAACCCATTACAAACCGGTTTTGAAGGGCCGCGTAACCTTGTCAAAGAAAAGCATGTTGGATACAAGATAATACACATTCCAACAACAACCTAACATCATCAATAACTAAAAAAACATGACTACACAAGCTGCATCAGATAAGGAAATAAGGGACCAAGATCCCTTTACAACCAGGTTTTAATTAGGACCTAGATCCCTTTACAAATAGGTTTTAATTGGGACCTAGAACCCTTAGGTAAACAAAGACATCGCTTGCATCAGCTAGGCATCTACAAACCAGCCGCTCAAGAAAGACACCACTGAGCCCAAAATAATAATCATCTTAATGGTGTAGAACACCATGAAACCCCTAACCAATGTTGAGCTAAAGAGAACAATGATCTTAATGTCGAATAACACCAAAAAATTCCTGCATCTTTGTTGTACCCAAAACATTTTTTTTGCCTCATTAAGGCATTTTGCTTAAAAGAGTCTAAACCTTGTTAAAATGATGTCAAAACATAGTTTTTGGGCAAGTCAAGTATGTATTTTGAGTTAGTGTGATGTCGAGAAGATACTAGTGAAATTTGGAAAAAAATGAAAATTAGGGTTTCTGCACCCCTATTTCACGTCGCAAAACCCTAAAAATTAAAACTTGTCAGAATTGGCTGAAATTAGTTTTGATTGGCTTATTTCACATCACAATCATAGTGGTGAAGTCAGTTTTAGTCAAAATTTAGTTTAAACCTGGTGGGTAGTTTTCATTTTTTTAGGAGAAAAGTTAGGATCTTCAAGATTGTCAATGGCAGTTGGCTACTACCAGGGGTCAAAATCTAAGCCTAAAATTCAAAGCAGAACATTCTATGATGAAAGATGCTAAAAAAGATGCTTCATGACGAAGGGGATTTTCAAATGGTGAAAAGTGGAAAAAATATTCTAAGTCTGGAAACACTTCACTTTGTAATGTGGGAGACGCTTGCGCAATCAACGTGCAAATCAACTTTACAGTGTCCGTACATGTGAAAGTGGTGAAATACAATCACATACACACGTCCGTAGCAGTAATGCTTCTGCATGGTCAACTCAACAACCAAAATGGTGTTCACAGAGCGTGAAATGGAGGAAAATATCTAATAGAAAGAAAATCTGCATCCCTACAACTCAGGGGCGCCCTTCAATTTGGAGGCTTAGATTTATTTCTTTATGGTTGCAAATACATTCAATCTCTTTGGAATTTAGTTAGCTTTCCAACAAGCTATCAAGCGAAATCATCTGAGTTGCAAAACTCCAACAATTGAAGGCGGAAGCATAATGTACGAAGAGTTTACACATCACATAGGTAGTCAAGCTTGCAGTTTCTATGCCCTTGTAGCTCAGGGGCGCCCATGAATTAGACCCCTTAGATGATTGAATTTGCAGTTTTTGTTTCTGGGGAATATCTTCTAATTTAGCCCAGCTTCACGATGCATCTGTTTGCAAGATCATTAGATATGCTGAGTGACCATGATAGTGGTTCCAGTGAGCACGTAAAATAGAGGGTGGATAAATGTGAAATATCAACTTGTACCTCTATAGGCCAAGGGCACCTAGTCTTTTGGCCAACTAGATGGGGTTTTTGGCAGGCGTCGTCTTCACGAGACTTGTGTGGAATCCTTCTAGCTATTTAGTGAATCTAACTGTCAGCCCTCAGGGTTTGTCAAACACTCATGAATGATCACTGGAGAATACTAAAGAATGTAAACAAATGAAAAAATGGCTAAGTATGGAAATTACATACTCCCTTGAAAAAGGAACCCTTCTCTCGAAGGTCTTAGAAGCAGTTTTCTCGCTTCATCACTTCTAGGAACATCTCTTCCAAGTTGTTCTAGCTTCGCAATGAGATCAATGGTGTGTGCATCGAAGCACTCTAGCTCCCGGTGTCGAGGGTCAAAGTAGAGCGTTTGCGTGAAAGTTGCAAGTTGCAAAATCATTCTCAAAGTGGTAATTGTGCTTTTGTAGGCCAGGGGCGCCCTTTCTTTTGGGGTCCTTAACAAAACTTTCAGACACCTTACATACAGTCATTAGTTGTAGAATTCTTCTAGCAATGCAATGGATCTATTATCCAATTGACAGGAGCCATCGTTCATCGGTAGAGGTAGTTTGAAGCGCGAGATGGAAAAATGGAGAAATGGCCAAGTCTGGTGACCTGTACATTATTTTAATAAAAGGCGACTTTTATTTTTAGGCATCAAACATGGTTTTTAGCACTTGTAGCTTCCAACAGACATTTCATCTCAGTAATTCTGGCTTCGCAGTGGATGTCTCAACTCAGTTCCAACATCAATTAGGCATCCATAAATTAGAGCTCAATAGAGGCAATCGTGACTTTTTCAATGAGCTATAAAATAGGAAGTTAGCTAAAAATCTCAACTTTTGCTAGGGGACGCCTAAAGAGTCAAATTTGGATTTTCCAAAATCAGTAAAATATTCTAAGCAAACCCACTTGGAGAGATTTGAGTTAACTCAATAAAATAATATTAATTTTTCAGTTCCAGCATGGCAGCTTTAACGGGGTGATTTTTCTCAATATTTTAATATTGGTGCCCATTTTATTAATTTGCAAATTCGCATATGGAGAGGAATTGAATATTGTAATATTTTTAATTTTTGGGACTCCGAGTCAGTCTCAGTTGAACAAAGTGGGGTCCAATCTGAAGATTTCTTTTGAAATCAGGGTTCATTCTTGTAGTTGGCACCTTTAAGCTATGAATGAATTTATTTATTTCAAGATGGCGTCCTTTTTCTCTCATAGTAGTTGAAGAGCAAGCGAATTTTCTCATTTGAGTGAGCAAATTCTCCAACAACCAATATTCGAAGGCATCACAAATATTATTTTCAGATTTCCTTGCAAGTACAAGTCTAGATTAATCAACAAACTTCAGACAAGATGGGGATTTTAGTAGAGGCAGAGCATAAAAACTTCTATCTTCTGTCTTAAATTCTTCTATTCTCGTCTTAGGTTTTCTTCGCTTGTCCAAGATTTTGGCGACTTTTGACAAATCTAATCATCTAGGTTGGTTGTACATGGCTTCCTCCACAAAACCCATGTGTTAGAATTTTTTAGGAAAATTTGCTCTAGAGCTTCAATTCTTGAAGCTTTGCTTTTCTCAATTGAAATTCCTTTGCATGGTGGAGTAGAAGTCAATATTTTTCAAATTTGACGTTGTGGGTTGTCTTAGAATCATCTTCCAGACAAAAACCATATTTCAGATTTCTCAGAAAAATTGTCCCCCGCAACCCCTTTTGCCCTCAGTTGCTTTTTTCATAAAAGCTTTTGCATGCCAAGCTAAACAGTGCTTTTTCACAATTTTGACATTGTGAGTTGTTTTAGAATCATTTTCTGCTCAAAACTCACGTCTCAAAATTTTTGGCGAAAATTGCCCTCCTATAGGCTATTTTTAGCCTCATCAGGTGACTTTTTAGCTTTATGGAGAAAGTTGTAAGAATATAGTCGAGTTTATAGTCATTAAGTGATTTTTTTCAGAATGCAGTACACAGCTCGAATTCAAGACTAAGTCAATTTTGACTCATGACTTCATCGGAATGATTGACACAGATCTGCATAAGGTGCTTCCAGAAGCTATCTTGGATCCTATTAAGATAAATAATGCAATACTTCTAAACATCTAGGAATCCAGGTCGCTAGAGGCAACTTCACTCCCTATTTCAGTTCATCGCATAGAATTCGTGATGTCTTGTTTCAAGCATTACAATTCTAATACTCGAGAAATTCAGTCAGCAGATGGACGAGTGATTTGCAGTCTCAAGTCTCAGGACATTGAAAGGTGTTATGGTATTCTTCAACATTCAAACAGTTTGGTCATTACTATGGATCAGTGTGAAAGAGCATTCAATGCTGATAAGGACGTGTGTTAGAACAAAATGGTAGAAAGGTGGTTAAAGCAAAAGAAATCTAAATTGCCACACAATGTGGGTCGTGGAGAATACAAGGATGAGTACGCGATTTTGATCACTCTTCTCAATCATGTTTCCAGTCATGCAAATGCTAATAAATTCCAGGCGAGAGCATTATGACTGGGCATCTCTAATCAATGACGTTCTCCATAAGCAAATTATTGGTTTCCTAGTTGCCCACCAATTTCATATGTGTTTGTATCTCATATACTTGATTGCCTACCAGGGTCAGTTTAGAGGATTGAACACAGTGGGGATTCTCAGTGTACAGAAGGTTTATCAATACTATGACCAACTTGAGTTCACAAAGTTCGAGCAACATTTCAAGCATGTGCAAGAAGCTTTCTTGATGTACATTGTGAGAAACCTAGACTGGGAATTGCATGTTTGTATCTTAGCGGTTGCCATAGTAGCAATGGTAGAATGGCCAGACTGGTTCATTCAGTTCCCTATATACACCTACATCCGTGTCTATGGATATACAGGAAATCCAACTATGCTACCTTGCTATCCTTCAGATAGGACGGTTTTCATGGAGTTCCTGAGGCAATAATATGATGTTCATTTACGTTTGCGCCACAAGCGTAAATCAACTGCCAAGTTTTCGTTTCAAATGGGAATCTACTGGTGCAGGACAACAATTGACACCAAGGCTAGAAGACAAGAGTTAGAAAAGTTTAATCTGAAATACCTTGTTGATGCACGCACATATGACCCGTGGGTTTATTATTCAACATGCCTTGGTGGTTGCCCTTACCACAAGCCTACTATGGAGGATTATTGGGTTAACTGGGAGGATGATTTTGAGGTGCGCCAATGTAGTTACAATAGGTTCTCCCTCTCATAGATTTTTGTCTTCATGTTAGAGGATGTGGGAGGATTGTCAGATGATGACGTGGATGTACTTCCTCAATTCTTCAAAGAACAGGTTGATACACAACCACTTCTAGATGTCTATAATGGAATCATCTATGTACAGTTGGAGTTTTCACTTAGTTTTCATTTCAATAAGGACGTGCATGCTTGCACATGTCCATTTAGATTAGCCTTGTTTCGGTTAACTGATGGTAGTTTTCTAGTTAACTGTATAGTTTCTACTTTATTTAGGGTTTGACAATAAAATCTTGCATGCTTGCAAGATTGTAGTTGACTCAAGGTGATTTTAGGGTTCCCTACACCTTTGATGTCTATAAATAAGAGCTCTTTGCTCATTTGTAATTAACTTTTACATGCAATAGGAATATATGCTGCACCACCTTGCCTGTAATATTGTTGTTTTGTATCTGTTTACAAGCTTTTATTGTGATAATAAATGGTTGCACCACCTTGCCTGAATGTTATTTGTTCATCTTAGTTAAATGGAGTGGCTATTTGTATGTGTCTCACCAATACAATTTGTTGTCCTAGTTGGCTTTCTTATGTTTAATAGTTGTTCTTTCAATCTACATCTCAGATATGGGTTCCTCGGAAATTTGGGAAGAATTATCGTTTTAAGTGTTGTGCCTAATAGACTTTATTTCAGCCTATGCCTTGGATAGGGGTCCCTCCTTGGAAATCTTGTTGTGGAGTTTATTGTAAAGACATTCCTGCTCCTTTTTGCTCATGCTCTTTTTTCTTGAGGAGATTGGATAGATTAAAGCATTTAGTTTAGTTGTAGTTAGAGATCTACGAAACCAGAAAATCCTTAGCTACAACGTTCTTGGTTTTCTTAACCTTGTGCCTCTTCCATCTGAGACAAAAAGATAGGAGTTAGATTACTTTTTCATGCAAATCAGCATATGAGGGAGCTTCCCCTCTTAATTTGAAGAGTAGTCAATATGCATTGTGCATAGATGTCCGTACCAACTCGCACTCTAGAGGTGCTAAGTGTTACACCAACAATCTCAAAAGGACCAACACATCCAAACAATCCACCTTAAAAGGGGTTTCAAAATGCACAACATAACTCAATGAAGCAAAAACACACCTACAACAACCCACCCAACAAACTATCCCAACCTCCACCTCTAAGGGAGAGGGCTCCCCTCTATAGGAGAGGATGAAGTGAGACCCCTTACCATCAAAACCACTTCTCTCCATTCCATACCAACACCACCTCAATAGGGACCATCATAAGGACAAAGAACTTCCCACCAACTTAACAACATCCACCTCTACCTCTATAAGAGAGGGCTCCACCTCTAAAGGAGCAATCTCCACCTCAAAAGAAGACCACATCTAAAGATCTAGGCATAAAGCACTTTCGATAGGAAGGGTAGTCACAACATCCCTTGGCAGCATAAGATTCTGGAACTTGAAGGAAGAAACTGAAACCTTTGCAGCCAACACAAAAGAGCATAACAAGTCCTCCACCTCTCCAAAAGTTTGTATCTCCAACACGAGAAGATACAATGGCCTCAATAGGTACAACCAAACAAGAGAAGGAAACCACTAGACAAGGGAAACATCACCCCAAAGAATGAACCAAACAACTGGGTCAAAAAGGAAAACAATAGGAATAACCCAACCCCCAATAAGCAAAAACCAACATGGATAGAGTCCAAATAGCTAATGAAGAACAATCCATTAGCAAACCAAAGATCTTCCAAAGAGAAGATCACCCACAAAATTCTAACCACCGAACACCACAAAGAAAAGCATCCAAAAGGATGCTCCTGAAAAAGGTAGAAACCCAAGCCCCATAAGAGAAAAGGAGCCTGCAACCCACAAAGCTTTAAACAAAAATGCAGTAGCCAACACCAAGCCGCCGTAACCCAGAAGCTCGAAATCACAAGTCGCCTCCCACTAGTAAAACCAATTGCCTCCTCAGAGACATCTCCTTCATTGCTAGAGCATAGCCAAACAAAAGGAGCCTCCAACCCATAGAAGTTCACACAAAAAAAAGGGCAAAGAGACACCAACTCCATAGCAAAGAGGGCACCCAACAACAAGTAGCAAAACTGTCATGTCCCAACTGGACGACAATAGCCTACTTCGTTGCACATCTACCTGATTGGAAAATGACAAAAGCCAACACCAAACTGCCGCAACCTAGCAGCTCGAAATCAACAACCTACCCAACCACAAGTTGCCTCCCACCAATAATCCATCCGCCTCCTCCGCCTCCTTTGGGTTGTCTCCTTCACCGCCTACATCATCTCTAGATTTCAAAAAACCCCCTCTGCTCCTCTTCCCACTCCCTCTCCTCTCCATTTGGGATAAGGATTACGTTATTGTTGTTGACAATTCATTTTGTAGAATTCTCATTGTTTTTTAATCAAATTAAAAACTCCATTCATTGTTATTTTGAATTGTAATGTTTTTAACCATCAAACTTCCATCAAACTTCCAACATCTTGATTGTATGAATATTCTCGTAAAAGGTTATTATTCTTAACATTTTAGTAAGTATTGATTTTAGTTACATACCTCGGATTAGAAATGTTGACAACAATATTATGTATTTTGCAGAATTCTCATTGTTTTTGAATCAAATTAAAAACTCCATTCATTGTTCTTTTGAATTGTAATGTTTTTAACCATAAAACTTCCAACATCTTGACTGTATGAATATTCTCGTAAAAGGTTATTATTCTTAACATTTTAGTAAGTATTGATTTTAGTTACATACCTCGGATTAGAAATGTTGACAACAATAGTTTACATAATAGAAGCATATTTTTGAGAAATTGAATTTATTTGGTTGATGTATTTCTGAGTTTTTTTTTGGATCAATTGTATTTTCAATTTACCATCAATAAAGTATGGTAAATAACAATTTTTTTTGATGAACAATGGTAATTTTTTTGAAATAAATTTAGGTTTAGTGTTTTTTCCTTTTATCTTTATTTGTTGTTTTAATTCTTTTTAATATTTTGTTTTCCTATTATCTTAGACATTTTCTCCATTTAATGTAGATAAATTGAAAATATTCTTATATTTTAATTTTCCTTCTCTTCTTTTGTTGTTTTAATTCCTTTTTAATACTTTGTTTTTCTTTAAGCCTTGCCCTAATATGATATTTGTCTGATTTTTCTTTAAGCCTTGCCCTAATATGATATTTATCTGATTTTATTTCAATAAGTTGAAAATATTTATATATTTTAATTTACTAAGAAATTTCCAGAAAATATATCTTCTTATATGTTTTATATGATAATTGTGGCTTTAGTCATTTAGCAGATTAGATTCTGTGTGTTTTAAAATTATTTTCACCTTAGAAAATATATTAAAAATAAATACAAACAATATATAAATGTGATTTTTGAAAGGTTAAATATTAATACAAACAATATTTCTAATTTAATTAACTTTTTCTCCTAACTAACTTGATCATGATATTAGAAACTGAAAAATAAAATAAAAAAATGATAGAATCTTTAAAGCATGGACATTCATTAATACTTTGTAAAAGTATTTTGTGAGAAAAAATGTGGAACATACGAGGGGTTTCTGGCACTTTTTCAAGGAAATCTAATTTTAGGACCTTTAGTTTTCATTAATTGTTTATATTAATGATTTTCAATTTTATTTTGCAGGTTGTTGGTGAATGTGCTCTTAGCCTTCATAAAGGTGAGGCTTTCAATGATATCGAGATTGTTAATTGATAAACAATATGGTTACATAGATGGAACAAATTAAGGTATATGAGTACATGAATAAAAATATGTTTATATTATTTATAATTGTACTCATTATAATGAACAAATTTCTTTATTTATACTTTATTTTATTAATAAAACTTATAAGAAATATATTTAAATTGTTTTTTACTATTTTTTAAAATGTAATTAAAATAAAAAATGTTAATTATTATCTTTTAAATTGATTGTTAATATTTTGTTTTATATTTGTTGGAAATATAAAATTTTAAAAGTATGGACTATGAAATGTTCTTTTCTTGTTTTTAGGATACAATTTATTTATTTATATTCTTGTTTCATGCTTCTCATGTTAATTTTTCAAACGAGTTTAATAAACTTTTTGAAATGGACAATATTATTCATATGTATAAATTCAATATCATTTTTTAAGTGATGTATATAAATCTTTATTATTGTTTTGTGAAATGAAATCATTGTTTTGCCTCCTTGTTTATCATGTTCATCACGTGGAAGGTAGATATTGTGAATGCATATTTATTAAATCACTTGAGAGGCTGCAATGCATTAGTCCAACATTTGTTCCTTGAAGCACAATGCATAAAGATGATTAAAAGGCAAGCAATGTGCCAATCAAACATTTGATAAAGAAATTCCTTAAAGTGAATACATTTATCACTAATCATTGTATAAATGTATATAGGTTTGATGTGAATTTTCTTGTTTATCATGTCATTAGAGGCAAACATAATTGAAGATAAGTGGCATAGGGTGAATCAAATATTGGTTTATTAGAAATTTAAGTAGGATGGTATACTGTATGTCAAGAAACAATTTGAGAGAGTTATGAGCTCAATTTCAATATGGATGTGATTCAATTTGAGTATTTAAACACCTATTTTGGGCCTTAAGAAAAAACAATCACCTTTAGATTTTGTCATCTAAACCATATGAATTCTCTTAATACCTTTACAACTGATTTCTACATACTAAAGTTGTCTCATCTCACTCTTAATTTTTTCATTTATGACATGTAACAAAGTTTATGGTATTATTGGTTTCAATATATAGATATATTATCAGTTTTTGTTAGCAACTAAGAATGTGATTAAGAAAATACAATATTCAGGGTAGAGTTATATATTGCACCAATGTTTAGACATGTAGATAGCTTTGTAAAAATCTAGTTTAAATGACATTGTTCCTAGTATGCCTTAAATGTATTTCAAAATACCTTTTTGATCAACTATGTCCAACTAATTAGGCACCCTACCTTATTTTTGAAGCCACATGCACATTGGTAATTGCTTTATTTTCTCACAAATGATATTTGTAAGTGTCACTTAAGTGAAGGGTTGCTCCATTTTGAATATGTTTGGTTTATGAAATTAAATTGATGCCATGAGATATTTAATATAATGGAGATATTAAATTCATTTCATATAAATGTTTTGATGTGGAAGTGGTTTCTATTTATGTTGTATAAAATGACCAATATTCAATAGAAGTAGGTTGCTTTTATTTGAACATTATGTAAATTTGGAGTTGATGTCACTTTTATTCCCTATATAATATTAGAGTTTTGGCCCCCCAACCCAAGCCATATAAACATGAATGAGAAAACGAAGCAATTGAAGACAATCCTGTGCAAGGGAGGTAGTTAAAGGAAAAATATAATAGTCAAAATGTAAACTAAAAGTGGCCAAACTAAACCCGTGAGGGGTGATGACCAAGTAGATAGAGAGAAAAAAATGAAATGCTAGAGCAAGCACATGATTAGATCAAAATTTACATTTGAAAACCAACACTAATGAGGCATCCTCAAGGAAGATAAGAAACAACTCAACTACAAATGACACCTACAACAAGAACACTCAATGATTCATTTTAAAACCTTTTTGTATCACTCATCATCAACAAGCATCTCTTGGTTTTGAGCCATTACAACACCACTTGGGGTGCACATCATTTCAAATTTAATACCATGAATTAACACAAACTACTTCTCACCCTTTTTAACACACCACTAGCCAAGAATGACATTATATGTGCTTGTAACCTCTGGAGTGCCTTGATGATGAGAAACTGAGAGATACTTCAAGACCAAACAATGTTCTTAACAAAAGGATTAAGATCTTCAATATCCCCATTTGCTAGTTGAAGGTCCTTTTTTAGAGCACAAGTTTTTGTCTCAAAATTCAATGAGCTATGAACACAAGTCCTTTCGTGCAACTCATCAACTTTTGCATTGGCATTCTCCTTGATCTTCACAAATGTTGAGAGGAGCAAAAGGAGCTCAACCCATCTACAAATTCACATAGATGAAATCATCATTTCTAGTTAGTGCAAAATTCATCTATAATTGTCACAAACTCAAGACTTTATTTAAAATCATTGTCCAAATGTAACAACCCTCTCCTTCATATAAAAGATTTACCATGAGTTTTCACCCATCAGTTAAATAATGAAATTCAAAGTACAAGAGTTTTTTTTTTTAGAAATAAAAGAAACATGCTACTGCATCCTATTTCCATTGAATTTATCAAAGCATTTATAAACACTTTCCAATTGAAAATACTAACATCATTTACTTTTCACATTACAATACAATGATTTCAATTAAGCTATAAACAATAACTATAAGAGATTAAGGTCAAAGATCCTTATTTGGATTCTTTTTGTCTACGAAGACTCAGCATGTTAGCTGCAAGAGGGGAAGCGTCACCTAGGTTTTTCACTTCCAACCATGGACCTAAGCAGTCCCCCACACCCCTTCCTAACTAGAAGTGGCCTTGCCCTACAACGAAGGGATTAGTTGGGAACCCTCTTGGTTTTGCCATTTGAGCTATGGTTTTGTGCCCTACTTAACTAATATTGTTGCACAACTATGGATACATTCCAACTATGTACAACATCTCTAACTAGCTAAGTATCTAGGTCACAATGAATCGACAAGTGCATGCAAAGACAATTGCACTCACTATGGCCATAGTATTTGTATCGTAGATACAATCGCTACCAAGAGAGAAGTCATTTGTTCACCCACCCTACTTGACTTGGAATGCCTTTTCTGACCTAGGGTATACTGGAATTGACTGTTCCACTTAATGGATAAACAAAAAGAACTTATAACCTAACATAACATGTCTTTCAAAAGATAACTCATCCGAGTTGATAAGATATTAGGCCTTTCTCAAATCCCATGTTACTTGGCTTAACTATCGGCCTTGGCACCTACCACTGGTTTTGGATAAACCCAAATACAAAAGGTATTTCCCCTACATAGTAGGTTGCTTGACATTCCTTTTCCAAAAAATCAACTATCTTGACCTAATTGGTCATGGTTTAATAAGGAAACTTCCTTTTCATAACACTTCTACTAGATGCAACTTGACTCAATACAAAACCCTAGAAGGGTTTGAACACCACCACCAAACAACTTTTCATTTCAAGGAAGACAATTCCATTCACAATTTATTTAGCAAAAAAAAGGAAAGGGCTATATCTCTTTGCTACAAGGGCAATCGTGCCACTTTAGCATTGAGTTGTATCTTTAATTTAATACATCTTCAAATACATTCAAGAACTTATCAAGAATTAAACTATACAAGCAACATTTAGATTACCAATATAATCAAGCCCAAAGCCTCTACTACTAAGGGGTTAGTCTCTCTATCCCAAGGAGTCTTTTCGACACAAACAAGACAAAAAGCATTCTGAAAAATAAATATTCACATAATCTTAACTCAACTGAGTAGGTATGGTGTTAAACTTTCCTTGAACTCCTGAGTTGCTCGATGTAACTATCGAATCTTTGGCACTTGCCACTTAGTTCAAGGTTCATTGAGTATAAGAGAGTACCTACTCTCATAGTTAGTTCTTGGCATTCACTTGTCGTCACAATTGACTAACTTGACCTAACTGGTCACAAGATAGTATCGAAACTTCATACACATATCTTTCCAACTAAATGATTTTCTTCTTAGTATAAAACCCTGGAAAGGTTTAACTAATCTAGGCAAAAGATGAGGTTCTCATTCCAAGAAACCATTTCAATCTCAAAAATTCTTTCAATGAAAAGTACAAGAAAATCTATTCCTTAACAAAAGGCATTCTTAATAAAAGCTAGCCTCAAGCTGAGCTCAAGACTCTTTTCCCATTACCTTAATCACAGCCTTTCAAAACATGGGTTTAAACCCTCAAGATGCAGTGACCTAGCATAAGTCATTCTTGTATTCATACTTGATCTTTATTTCTATCATTCTTATTCAAAAGATTCTCAACTGACAAGATTACCAAGCTTTATCCTTTATAATTAAAGAGAACCTTAGTACCAACAAACGATAGACTTCAAAAACCCACCTTGGCAAATCCTTTCAAGAAAAGCAATCGGGGTAAGAGAACCCCTAATTGGTTTTTCAAAGATTCAAAATATATATATGCTCTGGAAAAACTCCCAATTATTCTGGCTCGACCTAGAGGAGTCTAAGAAATCAAATGAAGAGTCGTTCTTGAGGAAGAATTACAACATATCTGCTCACAAGGTGATTCTAAAATGCATTTTCAATACCACATGAATAAGCAAATAATTTAAGGAAACCAAATAAAAATTCACATGTAAGAGAAGGCATGCATCTTTTTCGGCCCATAACTGGTTTCTTTAACCTTTCGCAATCTTTCCTGAGCAGTTTAGAACATAGAAAAATAAAGGAATATAATCTTGCCTGCTCACTGGCGTGGCTGAAGTGAACCTTCTTTGATGGTTACACTTGAATCACTACTAGCTATTGATTCTGTAACATGTCCCTCTATTATTATGAAAGATGGCGTGGCCACGTTCAAGGTTTACTACCGTGGCCAATATGGCTTCACATTAGCATCATAGACATTATGAAAGATGTCACGGCCAGTATTGGTTGATACACTGAAACTAGTAACTTTTGACACCTTCACCTTATTGGTCGTGGCCTTAAGAACAAACATAATTTCATTTCAAATACCCTCGTGCTTCTCATTTAAGAGTTGAGCTAACGCAATAAGTTCTACGGTTAGCCGTTGTGAATTACCTTATTTTATATAAAAATATTAAAGCTTTCAAGATTAATATCAACTTTATGATACAAGGTCGATGATGTTGGTTATCATGTAGCCACACTAGCGTAGTTGCCTCCTCAATGAATACTCAAATATGATCATTGTGATCGATGTCCTTGTGCAATGTCGCAATGAGAGTCATTAAGAATAAACGTTAAAAATCACACATCATACATACATGAACATACTTATATATGAGTCATTTTTGTCGCAATAACTTATGCATGCATGTATATATCCATATGTACTTGAACGCATATGTGTGTGCATTGATGCTATCTATGTCTTTGTACACACATATGTGTACATGCACACATCTATACGTATATAAGTACATATGCTTATCTTAACTCATGTATACCTATGTTCATGTATTCATTTGTATATAATAAAATAGTTCATAACCCTAAAGAGAATCATACCGAACACAAAGGTCGAGTAGGACTCATTTGACTTGGGTTGACTTATCTCCAAGAATGCTAATGACTACCTAAACACCATAGGTTTACGAAATCACTTACCGACCAAGTTGAGCTCAGATGACATTTCCTGAGGATTCATAACTTCACCTTTCTCCTAGGTGATACTCCCCCTCTTTTTTCCGGAGTTGTTAGGATTGCTCCTGCAATTTCACTGAAGAAAACAAACAAGTAGTTAGATTGGAAACCATTACCTCGTGATCATATCATTTCAATTTCATTAATCATTTGCTTCAAATAAATAGAATCATCTCATTGTGTTTCAACATATTCATGACAACAAATAATCATCATCATTTCTTTTGAATGCAATTACATAATATTGCACAATCCATCATAATATATATTTTTAGGGTTTCACAATCTCATGAATCATCATAGTAATTACCATAAAGTGAAAAGTAATTTTAGGGATCTAGTGTGGGGTGTAACACCAAACAAGCCTACTCAACAACCACTAGGAGGTAAGTGATAAGCCCACAAAGACCATTTCAAATTGGATACTTTTTCAAAATAATGGAGTCCAAACCCATCTAATTATCGAATACAACCCACTTTATCAAGTTTTTAACTATTATCCTTTCAAAATAATGGACTCCAAACCCATCTAACTTTCAAATCCAACCCATTTTATCAACTTTATGAACACGAGTCTGTTTGTAACACTCATCAACTTTTGCATTGACATACTCCTTGAGCTTCACAAACACTAAGAGGAGTAAAAGGAGCTCAACCCATCTACAAACTTGTATAGATGATATCACCATTTTTTGTTTAGTGCAAACTTTATTCTATAATCGATATAAACCCAAAACTTAAAATCATTATTTCCAAACAAGCCTACTCAACAACCACTAGGAGGTAGGTGATAGGCCCACAAAGACCATTTCAAATTGAATAGTTTTTCAAAACAATGGACTCCAAACCCATCTAATTATCGATTCCAACCCAATTTATCAACTTCCTCATTTGTGACTTGTCTTTCTTTAAGTATTTTTTCACATGACTTGACAAAATATCTTGCTTAACAAAATATCTTGCTTATTTTGGACGACCATTAAATTTTTTGATACTAACGTGTTCCCTTTAACCTTTTATATTTGAAAATAAAACAACTATAAGGAGACTAGTCCTACTAAACTACTAGGGGTTTTAAAATCCCTTTACCGTCATTATTTAACTGTTTCTTTCTCAATGCATGTCTTTAATCATCCAAACTATCTCAAAGCATTGTGCATATTCCATTTTCCTAACTAGTGGTAATCATTTTTATCCAAAATATTTGCCCTTTTTTAGTGTCTCACACTTCCTTGCTTCATTGGCCTTGTTCTTCACTTCTACCTTTGACACCTCTCTCTATGCACCATATCTCCATTTAATCTTTATTGTCTCCCATCTAAGGCCTTCTCTTATCTACCTCTAATCATTACACCCTTTCAGCTTATTTTCCTTTTTATTAGGAGATACCACACTTTTTCTAGAAGAAACATTTGAAATCTAATCCAAATATGAAATGGGGACCACTTAAGTTGAAAATTTTATTTACATGAATGTTTATAAATAAATTACAAGTACCAAAAAAATGTTTGTTTAATGATATGCTTGCCAAAAATCCTTGGAAATTTATAAAACACATTTAAGTTCAAATAGATTGAGTCACATATATCTTATGTGCTATAAGGTAAAACATTTGGGAGTAACTTAGTTATGGCTATAGAAAGATGGATGTACTAATCCCTATCCATTTGATCCATCAAGATTTGGAAGAATAAGTCCTACTCCCCCATCCTCAACATGTCACATTTTAGATGATTATGGTAATAGGGTGGTGCCATAACACCAATGACTTAGAAATACTTGTTGAATGGGTTGTCTTTGTACTTTGTAAATATTACAAGGATGAATAGAGAGTGTGAATTTTTGTGTTTGGCATAACATGTATTGTATTATTTATTATTGCATTGGATAAGAAGCTCAAATGATTGAATAGTCTCAAGGGAAACCTTATGAGTTCCGTTAAGTCCCTTGTTCATCAAAGAATGCTAGTGTTGTCTCTTCAACAACCTTGTATGGTGATCCCACAATATTGGTTTACAATTTTTGACCAAATTGGACATTGAAATAATTTTTTCTAACTAAATCTTCACTTTCGGGCACCTATAGCGGCTAAATTGTGAGGAATCTGAAGATGATGCAAACTAGTGATTTGTGACATTTTGTCTATAGATTCTAAATACATTTTTTTCAAAATTTTTGGAATTAGATTGCATTTCTTTTTCCATCTCCTTTGAAAACTAGTTTTTTTCAGTAAACAACATTTTTAAGGAGTGACACTCGTCGTATAATGCATAAATTTTTTTCCATGAAAGATAAAATTCTATTTTTTTGAATTTAGATTTCTAACTATGATATTTAATGCATCCAATTACTTTCATAGTGTTTTATTGAATATTTTTTCCTTAATCAAGTTTTGAAGTCAAACCAATTACAATTTAGACATAGGCAAACCGTATAATGTGTAACTTTTTTTGTATGTATCAAAATTCATTTTTTTTTGTTGGATCAAGGACTTTAATATCTAGTGCACTCATTTTTTCAATTTTTTTTTTATAATCTACTATTTTGCAAATGTGCTTAACAAAGAGCTTGATTTTTGGTAAAAAACCTATGTTTAATAAAGCTAAAAAAACAAATATATAATAAAACCAAAACATATTAAAATTATATTTGTTGGATAGCTTGTTCTGATGACTACCATCATCTAGTTGGGTTTGTGAATTCTCCTCCATTTTCATCCTCAACTTGAGCTTCAAAGCACAAAATTCTAGACTTTTTTGAAGCTTGAGGGGGAGAAGGGGGGTTCGAGCAAACTAGGGGGGTTCACTTGAACCCCCAGGGGTTCTAGTTTGAGTGAACCCCCTTTCCAAAAACCTTCGCTTTTGGTTTTTTTTCCAGGAATGGTGGGCCACATCATTAAATGGGTTCGCCCAAACCAAAAGTTCGTTCAAATCCCCAAAAACCAATTTTTGCATGGGGTTGTTTTTTTGCAACTTTTCCTTCCTCACTAGAATTGTAAACCACTTTTGTGGGTTTACCCTACAGTAGCTAGTAACCAAGCCATAAAAAAGCTACATTGACAATGTGCTTGTTGACATTGTCATCAAATATTCTTTTAGAATCACATATACTAAGCTCAGTACTTTCTTCATTTTGCGATGTCATAACATCATCTTACTATAAATTAATTTTGTAAACAAATTTGTATCAAGGTCCATGGAATTTGTGCCCAAATGCAAACTTACTTGCTTTGACCCTAATTAGTAGGAAGTGTGTTAACTCTTCCCAAAGTATGGAAAATGACAATTTTGGTAAATTTTGAATCTTCTAACATAATAGCTACTTTATAATTTTCTCAATATACTCACTATTGCCATTTAGTATTCCTACGTTGGCACAAAAATTTCTTGTAGTGGTGTTTTTACATGGGTCTTTTCAACAATAGTTTTTTATTTGGATACATGAATCCACTTTGGTTTGAATTCCATCAATCTCTCTAACCTGCAATGGGTGTAAGTACAATTCCTTCTCACTACAAGAAGCCTTTGAATCCTTTCTTTGTTAACTTCTTATTGTTAAATCTACTATATAGTATATTGTACAATAAAGGTTGTGTTCCTTATGTTCTAACATAGGGACATTCCCTTAGTGCTAGTTCTTTTGAATAGCTCATCCTTTATTTTTTTCCTCCCTTGGCTCTATGGCTCTTTTTTATCATGTTTCCTTTTGTTTTCTAACTTGCTTTAATCTTCCTTCATTGTAGCTTAATTTTTTCCTAGAATGGTTCTTGTAATTATCTAAATTAAAAATGATTTACGTAACTAGATGTATATGTCTTTAGCCTCATCTGATGCTTCTACATACCTTTCATTAATATCCCATACAAGTAGGTCAATTCATTCTCATGCTCACCATTCTCTTTTCACACCTCTCATACTATGCTCTTCTATTGTTTCCCTTACTTTGAAATATTTCACTCCTATACAATGTGCTCTTGTTCTTCTCATTTGCAAATGATTTCTCTTTGTCTCTTTATGCACAATACACATCTAGTTCATCCTTTGGTGTAAATGATGTTGATTTCCACTCCCTTTTTCTTTATCATGACCTTCTCTTGACAACTAATATTTCCTTGTCTATTCTTCCTTTATCACTCTTATTTCCTTTTTCTATTGTGATGCACAAGTATCTTAGGGGTTGAGGAATCTTCCACAATCCAAAGAAAATTGAGATTATGTTTGTGAAGTGTGTATTTAGTGTTTTGGTTTGTACTTTGCATCTTTAAGTTTGGGAACCTAGGGAATATACTATTGTAATGAAAAGGCTAGAAGTTGAGACAATAGTGCCACATAGGAAAAAAAGTTGAACCCCACTTGTTTAAGACAACACAAATTCCTATGGAACCACACAATGTGAAACACATCACTTGGGAACTACATGCCACATAAGATTAGAGGCGTATAGTAGGATTTGGTTCATGTCTTTGAAGTTGGCTAAGTGATGAAGTTGTTCAAAGGTTGATAGGTCAAAATAGACACACCTTTTGTTGGTTATATTAGATGGTACAACATGTCATATGTGCACAAATGGTAATCAAAGGTGTTCAAGTAGTTAGATAATCAATATGTGATTATATGGGAATTGAAGTGTTGTAGGATCTTGGAGTTTAATAATACAAGTACACCTAGTGGCATTGCAAGCTAACTCTACAAATCTTGGTTCCAAATTAGACCTCAATTTTTTTGCCAAGGATTTATACCAAAGCATCTTTAGGTGGTAACTTCGAATTCACTGAGATCATTTTTTACTTCAAGAAGAACAAATAGGAAATCTTCATCTCCACCAAGGATAAGAGATAGAAATTATGTAACACCATCTCCTAGGGCTCAATCTACACCTCCATTCAATAGATTATCACAAATTACGACACCTACTGTCCAAATAAATAGAACATTGTTTCAAATGGCCACACCTAGAAATCAAATGTTTCCACCTTCAATGAGGGTAGCCTTCTTGTGTTAACCTAAAGGGATAACATACCAATGAATGCCTAGAAAAGAATTCCTTATTTCATAGTTGAGAAAACAACTACCCTAATAGAACACATTCAAGATATTCCTAATATTTGATTTTTCCATAGAATCACATA
>VDFB02046403.1:49107-106405 GCA_007258455.2 Sequoia sempervirens
AAATAAATAGAATCATCTCATTGTGTTTCAACATATTCATGACAACAAATAATCATCATCATTTCTTTTGAATGCAATTACATAATATTGCACAATCCATCATAATATATATTTTTAGGGTTTCACAATCTCATGAATCATCATAGTAATTACCATAAAGTGAAAAGTAATTTTAGGGATCTAGTGTGGGGTGTAACACCAAACAAGCCTACTCAACAACCACTAGGAGGTAAGTGATAAGCCCACAAAGACCATTTCAAATTGGATACTTTTTCAAAATAATGGAGTCCAAACCCATCTAATTATCGAATACAACCCACTTTATCAAGTTTTTAACTATTATCCTTTCAAAATAATGGACTCCAAACCCATCTAACTTTCAAATCCAACCCATTTTATCAACTTTATGAACACGAGTCTGTTTGTAACACTCATCAACTTTTGCATTGACATACTCCTTGAGCTTCACAAACACTAAGAGGAGTAAAAGGAGCTCAACCCATCTACAAACTTGTATAGATGATATCACCATTTTTTGTTTAGTGCAAACTTTATTCTATAATCGATATAAACCCAAAACTTAAAATCATTATTTCCAAACAAGCCTACTCAACAACCACTAGGAGGTAGGTGATAGGCCCACAAAGACCATTTCAAATTGAATAGTTTTTCAAAACAATGGACTCCAAACCCATCTAATTATCGATTCCAACCCAATTTATCAACTTCCTCATTTGTGACTTGTCTTTCTTTAAGTATTTTTTCACATGACTTGACAAAATATCTTGCTTAACAAAATATCTTGCTTATTTTGGACGACCATTAAATTTTTTGATACTAACGTGTTCCCTTTAACCTTTTATATTTGAAAATAAAACAACTATAAGGAGACTAGTCCTACTAAACTACTAGGGGTTTTAAAATCCCTTTACCGTCATTATTTAACTGTTTCTTTCTCAATGCATGTCTTTAATCATCCAAACTATCTCAAAGCATTGTGCATATTCCATTTTCCTAACTAGTGGTAATCATTTTTATCCAAAATATTTGCCCTTTTTTAGTGTCTCACACTTCCTTGCTTCATTGGCCTTGTTCTTCACTTCTACCTTTGACACCTCTCTCTATGCACCATATCTCCATTTAATCTTTATTGTCTCCCATCTAAGGCCTTCTCTTATCTACCTCTAATCATTACACCCTTTCAGCTTATTTTCCTTTTTATTAGGAGATACCACACTTTTTCTAGAAGAAACATTTGAAATCTAATCCAAATATGAAATGGGGACCACTTAAGTTGAAAATTTTATTTACATGAATGTTTATAAATAAATTACAAGTACCAAAAAAATGTTTGTTTAATGATATGCTTGCCAAAAATCCTTGGAAATTTATAAAACACATTTAAGTTCAAATAGATTGAGTCACATATATCTTATGTGCTATAAGGTAAAACATTTGGGAGTAACTTAGTTATGGCTATAGAAAGATGGATGTACTAATCCCTATCCATTTGATCCATCAAGATTTGGAAGAATAAGTCCTACTCCCCCATCCTCAACATGTCACATTTTAGATGATTATGGTAATAGGGTGGTGCCATAACACCAATGACTTAGAAATACTTGTTGAATGGGTTGTCTTTGTACTTTGTAAATATTACAAGGATGAATAGAGAGTGTGAATTTTTGTGTTTGGCATAACATGTATTGTATTATTTATTATTGCATTGGATAAGAAGCTCAAATGATTGAATAGTCTCAAGGGAAACCTTATGAGTTCCGTTAAGTCCCTTGTTCATCAAAGAATGCTAGTGTTGTCTCTTCAACAACCTTGTATGGTGATCCCACAATATTGGTTTACAATTTTTGACCAAATTGGACATTGAAATAATTTTTTCTAACTAAATCTTCACTTTCGGGCACCTATAGCGGCTAAATTGTGAGGAATCTGAAGATGATGCAAACTAGTGATTTGTGACATTTTGTCTATAGATTCTAAATACATTTTTTTCAAAATTTTTGGAATTAGATTGCATTTCTTTTTCCATCTCCTTTGAAAACTAGTTTTTTTCAGTAAACAACATTTTTAAGGAGTGACACTCGTCGTATAATGCATAAATTTTTTTCCATGAAAGATAAAATTCTATTTTTTTGAATTTAGATTTCTAACTATGATATTTAATGCATCCAATTACTTTCATAGTGTTTTATTGAATATTTTTTCCTTAATCAAGTTTTGAAGTCAAACCAATTACAATTTAGACATAGGCAAACCGTATAATGTGTAACTTTTTTTGTATGTATCAAAATTCATTTTTTTTTGTTGGATCAAGGACTTTAATATCTAGTGCACTCATTTTTTCAATTTTTTTTTTATAATCTACTATTTTGCAAATGTGCTTAACAAAGAGCTTGATTTTTGGTAAAAAACCTATGTTTAATAAAGCTAAAAAAACAAATATATAATAAAACCAAAACATATTAAAATTATATTTGTTGGATAGCTTGTTCTGATGACTACCATCATCTAGTTGGGTTTGTGAATTCTCCTCCATTTTCATCCTCAACTTGAGCTTCAAAGCACAAAATTCTAGACTTTTTTGAAGCTTGAGGGGGAGAAGGGGGGTTCGAGCAAACTAGGGGGGTTCACTTGAACCCCCAGGGGTTCTAGTTTGAGTGAACCCCCTTTCCAAAAACCTTCGCTTTTGGTTTTTTTTCCAGGAATGGTGGGCCACATCATTAAATGGGTTCGCCCAAACCAAAAGTTCGTTCAAATCCCCAAAAACCAATTTTTGCATGGGGTTGTTTTTTTGCAACTTTTCCTTCCTCACTAGAATTGTAAACCACTTTTGTGGGTTTACCCTACAGTAGCTAGTAACCAAGCCATAAAAAAGCTACATTGACAATGTGCTTGTTGACATTGTCATCAAATATTCTTTTAGAATCACATATACTAAGCTCAGTACTTTCTTCATTTTGCGATGTCATAACATCATCTTACTATAAATTAATTTTGTAAACAAATTTGTATCAAGGTCCATGGAATTTGTGCCCAAATGCAAACTTACTTGCTTTGACCCTAATTAGTAGGAAGTGTGTTAACTCTTCCCAAAGTATGGAAAATGACAATTTTGGTAAATTTTGAATCTTCTAACATAATAGCTACTTTATAATTTTCTCAATATACTCACTATTGCCATTTAGTATTCCTACGTTGGCACAAAAATTTCTTGTAGTGGTGTTTTTACATGGGTCTTTTCAACAATAGTTTTTTATTTGGATACATGAATCCACTTTGGTTTGAATTCCATCAATCTCTCTAACCTGCAATGGGTGTAAGTACAATTCCTTCTCACTACAAGAAGCCTTTGAATCCTTTCTTTGTTAACTTCTTATTGTTAAATCTACTATATAGTATATTGTACAATAAAGGTTGTGTTCCTTATGTTCTAACATAGGGACATTCCCTTAGTGCTAGTTCTTTTGAATAGCTCATCCTTTATTTTTTTCCTCCCTTGGCTCTATGGCTCTTTTTTATCATGTTTCCTTTTGTTTTCTAACTTGCTTTAATCTTCCTTCATTGTAGCTTAATTTTTTCCTAGAATGGTTCTTGTAATTATCTAAATTAAAAATGATTTACGTAACTAGATGTATATGTCTTTAGCCTCATCTGATGCTTCTACATACCTTTCATTAATATCCCATACAAGTAGGTCAATTCATTCTCATGCTCACCATTCTCTTTTCACACCTCTCATACTATGCTCTTCTATTGTTTCCCTTACTTTGAAATATTTCACTCCTATACAATGTGCTCTTGTTCTTCTCATTTGCAAATGATTTCTCTTTGTCTCTTTATGCACAATACACATCTAGTTCATCCTTTGGTGTAAATGATGTTGATTTCCACTCCCTTTTTCTTTATCATGACCTTCTCTTGACAACTAATATTTCCTTGTCTATTCTTCCTTTATCACTCTTATTTCCTTTTTCTATTGTGATGCACAAGTATCTTAGGGGTTGAGGAATCTTCCACAATCCAAAGAAAATTGAGATTATGTTTGTGAAGTGTGTATTTAGTGTTTTGGTTTGTACTTTGCATCTTTAAGTTTGGGAACCTAGGGAATATACTATTGTAATGAAAAGGCTAGAAGTTGAGACAATAGTGCCACATAGGAAAAAAAGTTGAACCCCACTTGTTTAAGACAACACAAATTCCTATGGAACCACACAATGTGAAACACATCACTTGGGAACTACATGCCACATAAGATTAGAGGCGTATAGTAGGATTTGGTTCATGTCTTTGAAGTTGGCTAAGTGATGAAGTTGTTCAAAGGTTGATAGGTCAAAATAGACACACCTTTTGTTGGTTATATTAGATGGTACAACATGTCATATGTGCACAAATGGTAATCAAAGGTGTTCAAGTAGTTAGATAATCAATATGTGATTATATGGGAATTGAAGTGTTGTAGGATCTTGGAGTTTAATAATACAAGTACACCTAGTGGCATTGCAAGCTAACTCTACAAATCTTGGTTCCAAATTAGACCTCAATTTTTTTGCCAAGGATTTATACCAAAGCATCTTTAGGTGGTAACTTCGAATTCACTGAGATCATTTTTTACTTCAAGAAGAACAAATAGGAAATCTTCATCTCCACCAAGGATAAGAGATAGAAATTATGTAACACCATCTCCTAGGGCTCAATCTACACCTCCATTCAATAGATTATCACAAATTACGACACCTACTGTCCAAATAAATAGAACATTGTTTCAAATGGCCACACCTAGAAATCAAATGTTTCCACCTTCAATGAGGGTAGCCTTCTTGTGTTAACCTAAAGGGATAACATACCAATGAATGCCTAGAAAAGAATTCCTTATTTCATAGTTGAGAAAACAACTACCCTAATAGAACACATTCAAGATATTCCTAATATTTGATTTTTCCATAGAATCACATAGAATGATGTGGCCATGAGACTCTTGGACACATCCTTGAAATAAAAATCCTTATAATGGTAAAAGGGTCTACATCCTAATTCTATTCACCATAGGGATGAGCTAGGTGAAAGCTCTGCACAAAGTTTGAAGATAAGAGTGATCACCTATTACTTTTGGAGCAACTAACAACAATAAAGAGAGATCCACATGAATTCATGGGAGACTTTAATTTCAAATTCCAAATTCTTGCCTTAGTAAAACCATCTCCCAACCATGTCTTTTTGTATTATCTAATAGCTTTTAATAGTGATGTAGTTTTGATGATACAATCGATGAGAGGGACAACCTTTCCATATGCATATGAAATTTCTATCATGGAGAAAAAATGTCTAATACAATTTGGAAAAATAGCCCCAAGACTATAAATGCCTCTATTATCGAAATTTCCACCATAGTAACCCACATTTATGTCTCTTTCAATTGCATCAACTAGTTAGCCATCTACATCCACTACACCTTCAAATGAGATGCATGAGGTTAAAACCTTGGTGCAAAATTTTGGTAATGAATTAGTGGTCCTGAAGAAGCAACAAGCTCAAAGCAAAAAACTTTACCAACCTTAGAATCAAAATTACCAACAAAATAGGTAGTCATATCAAGGACATAATTAATGGAATTATGCCAAGCCCTTAAATACTATCAATCCTAATGACACAAGCACATCAAATTTTCTTGTTCCAATTTAGAAAAACCTTTCCAAAGAACTTGAATGGTGTTACCCATACAATCAACTACATAACCAGGATGCATGCCAGAATGAATAATTTGTACAAAATCTAATGGTTCAAACTAAACCATCAACCTTGGGATAGCAATCTAATGCAAACCAAGCAAATCTTGCTAGGTGATATCACATGCCAAGAGACATTGCATTGGTTAATTGGCATGATGTCAACTTCCATGGTATAAACCAATTGCATGTTGGTGTCATTGCTAAGAACACAAGATCAAAGAAGAGAGTAATTGAGAGTGGAATATCTCCTACAATTGGTCAAGAATCAACTTCCAATTAACCCAAGGTGCCATGTAGGTAGGTACAATAGGTAATTCTAGTTTACAACCAAACCAGACTACTAGTAAGGGAAACAAGACACAAGAGCAACCTTTAGTCATCCAATCAACAAAGTTGGAACTTGTTCCAAAAGTTTCCTCTAAGGTTAGTCAACCTCCTTTCAATATTGTTGATAAAATGAAGAAGGATGACCTGAATGTCACCACGGGGAGGCTCTTTCCATTCCATCTTAGAGAGATTTCCTACAAGAGACATTAGAAGGACTCAATTAGTTAGGAAGTATGTCAACCAAAGAAGGAACAAAATCTCCAATCAACCTAGTGCAACCTAAAGAAGAGGGGAATTCAAGTAAAATTAGTAAGTTGCCCCCTTTTTATGTCTTTAATCATCAAAAATACATATTTCATAATTGCATGATAGACTTAGGGGCTAGTAGCTCTATTATTCCCAATAAAGTAGTTGATCTTTTGGTATTAAATATGGATCAATATCTAAGGGAGTTGTGCAATGTGATGGCACTACTTTCAAGACAGTTGGGATTGCCAAATATTTAAAGTCATATACCTCCTTGCCTCTATTTTCCATTTATTTATCTAGGGATTTCACTACCAAAACTAGTGGGTACCTATCTTTCAATTGATCCCACATGCTATTTAGAATAAGATATGGTACAAAGGTGACCATCAAAGTAGAGACAATTTCCAAAAAGCACATTGATCCCTATACTCCTAGTCCCATAAATATGAATTATGCATTGCATGATCAAGGAGAGAATTGTATTGTTCATGAGGTTGCAGCTCTTTTGGAGTTATGTGATTTCTTGTTGAATGAATGGGGAACACCTTTCTATTCATACCTATACCAAGGTATAATAAAATTTCCTAGGCACATACTACATTCATGAGGAGGATACTCATATCCCTAATCTCATGAAGGTTTAAGAAGTTTTAGAAGGTGTATGGCAATTATTTTTTGATGGTTTAAAAATTAAGAATGGTGCTAGTGCATAGGTGATGTTGGTATCTCCCACCAAGGAGAGGTATTGTTTCTCATTTAGACTTCAATTTAGATGCACTAATAATGTGGTTAAATATAAAGCCCTAATTCAATGTCTTTAGCTTGCATAGAGGAGAGAAATCAAGTCTTTGGGGAGATATGAGATGGTTTTGCACCAAATTAGAGTCCAAAGCATAGAAAAAAAAATCTACTCAATTATTATAAAAATAAGGTATGGGATCTAATAGAAGGATTTGAAGAATTCAACATCTAGACCATACCTAAAGGGAAAAATAAACATTCAAATAGACTTGCAACAATTGGAGCATAATTTGATATACCTACTCATGTTGCAAAAAAAGAAGCAATAGCATGTCAAGCTCATTGTTAGGCCTATTGTGCCAAATAACTAGACAAATCAGAAATTATATGACAATGATCAATAAATTATCAATTTTCTTCAAGATAATGCATAATTCTTTTCCAAAAATCAATCCAAGTTGCAAGATCAATGTGGAGATCAAATCATGCATCTAAATAGTAAATTTTTTCCAAAGGGTCTCATCACCCTCGAGGGGATTTTTATTTTAGATGGCTAGCTTAGGCATAAGAAAATGAACCTATCTACAAATAATGGTGACTACAAGTTAGTCACAATTGAAAAAATAAAATCTCTAAAGTTGTGGAAGGCATTTTTCAAATCTAACAATGAAATTTTCATTAAGCTTTATCAAATTTATGAAGCAAATTTTGTAAAATTTTAGTGGCTCAAAAAGGTTCTCCTTCCTAGATGGTTATTTAGGCTACAATTAGATTCTAGTTTGAGAATCTAATCAACATAAGACAACACTTACCACTAAATGGAATACATATGCTTATTGCAAGATATCTTGTGTGTTAACCAATAATAGTGCTACCTTTTAGAGGGCTATGAACATGGCCTTTTAAGTTTTATTCAAAGAATATTTGCTATTCTATCTCGATGACATAACAATTTTTTAAAACATGCAAGTGATATCTTTTGCCACCTTCAATAAGTCTTCAAGAAGTGTAGGGAATGTGGTATTTCCCTTAATACAAAAAAGTGTCTTCTCCACCAACCAAGGATAATTACTTGGATATATTGTTTCTATAGAGGCTCTAGCCATTGATCTAGAAAGAGCGGAGTCCATATTTTCCATTTCACTTCCCAACCATAAGAAATGGTTACAAATTTTCATCAAAAGAATTAATTTTGTGAGAAAATTCATTTTGAATCTTGTCGCTTTGGTAAAGCCTCTCACCACCATATTGAAAAAGAACATGGTCTTCAAATGGATGACAAAAGGGAAGGATAGTTTTGATGCAATCAAGAAATCCATTGCTTAGGCCCCTATGCTACTTAATCTTGATTATGATAAATACCTCATCCTTTACAATTTTGGAGAAGAAGCAAGCATATCAACTATCCTAACATAGTTGAATAATAACTTTGATGAACCTATTGTTTTCTTTAGTGAAGGAATCATATATTATGAGCTCAAGTATCTAGCTATATTGAAAAATAAGTCATTATTGTTAGAGCATTGAAAAAATTTAGGCATATGCTTTCTAACAATAGGATCCAATTGATGGTCCCTCATGCCAGAATTAAATATTTTTTGTTGAGTAGGGGTATTAGTGAATAAGGACTGGGTGACTCACTAAGGTGATGGAATATGATGTTGACATCACGATCATCAAGCTTGTGAGGGGAAAAGGACTATGTGAGAATTTTGTGGAAGCTAACACAAAATTCGTTCTACTATTGCAAGATGATTACCCAACTAACATTTGCCTTGAAATCCAAAATAGTTGAAAAGTATATAGATCATATTTTTGCAAATAGGCAAATACCCCTCAATTTTAGATAGAACAAAGAGAAGGTATTTCATGTTATAGTCCATTCCCTATGTCTTAGTAGATGACATACTTTTCAGAAAAGACCTCAATGGAGTGTTGTTGAGGTGCATTGAGAAAATTGGGTCAACAAAGTACTAGAGGAATTCCATGATGGTTCATTAGATGGCTATTTCTTTGTAAGGGCCACTTCTATTAAAATTGTGAGAGCTAGTTATTACTGGCTAGATCTTTTCAAGGATGCTCATATGTGGGTAAAAATTTATAAGTGTTTTTTTCTTTGGAAACCAAAGATTAGTTGTGTTGCCCCTTCATCATTCCATTCTATCCAATTAACTTGTTGGGATTAAGGTGTCTTGACCTTTGCAAACCCTATCATTAAATTGATTTTTATTTTATGTTTACTATTTATTTCCTAAGTTTTCATATCAATTTGTGGGACTTATTGGTGAGATGACATCCTACATGACAGATGATGACTATGAAAAGGTCCCTATTTTTAGGATGTTGGTGCCCACTTTGGAGGACCTATTTTATGGATTTTTTCATAAGTTTTTATGTCATGAACTATGATAGACTATAAAAAATTTATATGACAAGTTATGACAAATGGAAGATTTAGGTATAACATTTGTTATGTCAAGACTAATGAGTAATTTCAAGGTAACAATCGTGTATGTTGTAGGTGTCTTGTACATGTGAAGAGGAATCTTTTGCATGGGTATTTATACCTTTCATGTTGAGAGGATGATAATATAGCATAGTAGTTTATGAAAAATAGCCTACATTGTTGAGTATTTGATAGTTGTTGCATAGTAGGTGGAGTTGTATGCCATGTATTTCATTCCTTCTTTAATTGTATGCATGCAATTTATGGAATGGTGACGCATGGAAGACTTGGGCATCCAAATTGGTCATCCATAAATATGTGTTATGTTAGTGAATTTTTATATTACAAGTTGTTGCTTTTTTGAGACATCATCATGCTATCAAAATTACTCCATAATCATGTTGTTGTGTGAGAACTCTTGTAGATAATTTCTCTAAGATTGTATTGTAACCATCTATTGTTGCTAAATAACACAATTGAGTTGGGTGTTTTAGAGTGTGCATTTTTTCTCGAGAGTGATTTTCCACGTAATCATTATGCTATGGTATTTTGTTGTTTATCTATTTTATGCATTTAGAAAGTGCATTGATTTGAATTTGTAATTGTTTTAAGGATTTACAAAATTTGTAATTACTCTCCTACTTAGATTGGTGTAGGAAGTTGTTTCCATGCACCCAGTTTCCTTTCACACCCATTTACACAATTGGGTTTAGACTTATTGGTTTGATAAACCCACCATCCAATATTGGTCACAAATGGATTTTGAAAGACAAATTAATTCACCAAGTGGATGGAAGTTGTAGCACTAAAGGATGCTATTGAGGCTCTAGTCCTTGAATTCTTGGATGTAATCATAACCAAGTTTGGTGTTCCTTCCACCATCATATCTGACAAAGCTAAAGAATTTATGGGAGCTCAATCCAACATGTGGGTAGTCAAACACAACATTTATTGGAAGACCTCATCTAATTATTACCATCAAGGTAATGGTTTGGTCAAGTCCACAAATAAGAATTTTATTAGAATAGTCAAAAGAACTATTGAAGACAATCAAATGTTATGGTATATTTAGCTTAAGGCAACACTTTGGGTTGATAGAATTACTCCTAAGAGAGAAAGTAGTAATTTCTCATTCATGTTAATTTACGGGAGGGAAGCAAGGCTTCCATTGTCTCTAGAATTTCCATCTCTTGAGTTATCATAGCAACTAGAATTATAAAAACATGATGTCATGATAGCGAGGTTGCCTAAGCTAATATAATTAAAATAAATAAAAAATAATGCCATGCAAACTTTTCAAGCTCATTATGCACAAATCAAGAAGAATTTTGATAGAAAGGTTGTCAATAGAATGTTTTAAGAAGGAAACTTGGTGTTAAAGTCAAATGTCGAAAAAGACAAGGTTGGAAGGTATACAAAGTTTGATAACATTTGGAGTGGTCCTTATATCATCTCTAGTTGCAAAGAATCCAATGTATTCAAGCTTTCTAGGCTAGACTATGAGACTCTTCTCATCCAATTGAATGGGATACATCTTAAGCCTTGTTTTTGAGGTTATGATTCAACCATGTATATATTAATATAGATTTTATTTCTTTCCAAGAATTTTTGCTAACACTCTACATTCTTGTTAGAAGAATGGATGATCTAGATCTTTGTTGTTTCCCTCTAAGTGCATTTTGCATATGTTTTGTTTTGTCATGTTTTGAGGTTTTGCATATTCTAGTTTTTGTTAACATTTTAACTCTATTTCCCAATGGATGCTTAAGGCCTTTCGTTCTCCACGCTTAACAAGAAAAAATTCCATAGAAGTTCCCAAAATGTTGACATTCAATACCCATCTTATGACCCATTAGTTATAACTGAACTCACAGATTTTATATGGTCCATACTACTTGATTTTATTCTTTAATTTGTCTTTCTTTACTTTTCCCTTAGTCAGTCCTATGTCTCCCACACCTTGAGATCAATCCCATGTTTCCCTAGAATTGTTGAACATTAAGATCAACAAGGGTACAATTCCAAGTGACAATAGTTAAATAAATTTAATTGGTGTTCATGGAATTTGCTCAATATCAAATTGAGATAGCAAAGAGGACATACCTTAAACTCCAAGATTCAATTTATTTATTTCACAAAGTTGTCTCATTCATTTCTAACTTCATTCTCCTCCAACATTTGAGTTTTTTTCAATTTCCTTGGTATGATGTTGAATTCTATATCAATCTAATGTAAATGGTCAAAAATATGAAAACAATGATTAGAATTATCAAATTCAAATAATTTAAATAAAACTATTCAAAATCTTCAAAATAAGAAAGTAATGATTTATATTATCAAATTCAATTTAAAAAATTACAATTTCAATCTTCTACATCAATAAAAGAAGAAAAGGTGATAGATTTGTTAAACAATCATTACAATTTCCATAAAAATCATTAAAATTGTGTTTGTATGTCATAGAATGTGTAGTTGTAGGGTATAATAGAGCATGCGACTCTAAAATCATGGGATGCACATGTGTTTTAATCATTTATGGTTTCTTACTTGCTCCTAAATGCACTCACATTATACCATGAGTGAATTATAGAGTGAGCATATTATAAGTTTATACATTATAATGCAAGCACGCTATAACACAGTCATGCTACAAGTTTGGTTGTTTTCAACCATTAGGGTTGGAATTTCTTTGTCCAAGGCAAAGGATTGGACTTGCACATGTTAATACCCAAAGACATGTTTTCTACAAAATATAAAAAATGATTAAATGTCGAGTGTGTTCTCCATTAAGTTTGCACATCTTTTTATGTTGATCTACAAAAAATCCTCAATAATGAAGATTTTAATCTTTAGTTTCTTTTACTAGTGTCTTTATTTTTAAAAATATATATGTATTTTATTTTTAGTGTCATTGGTCATCCTTTCATCCAAATTTGAAATAATTATATGTTTACATTCTAGACCCTATCTATACATGTTAAAAAAATTTGACTTTTGATAATTATTAAGAAAAAAGGGGGAAGCACATTGATTTTTTATTCGTTATGATGTGTGTACACTTTGAAAATGTTAGTGTAATCACACATTAGATAATAATTAATTAATTAAATTAATTATTAGTCTAATTTATTCTCATGCACTTAAGCTAAACTTAGGAGTGCTTTTATCCTTTTAGGGTTTTTCTCCTATATAGCACTCAACCCTCATTGTAATTATTTCTTGAGCTTTCATATCTTTTGATAGTCTCGTGCTTTTGTAGCTTTTTCTTGTTGAGGAATATTACATATATTGTTTGTAGATCTCTTGCGTAGGTGTTTTTGTTCATTGTTTGATCCTATGGCTTGTGGTTTTGTGTTTTCAGAGCTCTTTACAACCATCCATGCACTTTTTCCAGATTGCTTTTTAGGTACATTTTATTTATTTTTTTGTGTTTTCACACTCTGAAAAAAAAAAACAAAAAACAAACTCACACCTAGAGTCATATGGGCATCCAATGCTCAGCCCCTAGGGGGGCTAATTTTTTTTTTTTTACAAAATAGGTAGAATCAGGAAAATCGACAAAATTTTTCTTAGGAGTATCAAAATTGGGCAAACATGATATCGTTGAAAGGTTGGTTTCAAACATTATCCAATGGTGCTAGTTTGTTATCAATTTATTGTTGTTGGTGCATTCTATAGCCTATGAATTCAGAGGTGTTGTTTTCAATCTTGAGCTTATAAATTTTGACCAGTTTCTCCATTTTTTGTGATTCCAATGGAATTGGGACCATCTTTCAAATCTCTTTATAGCCATCCATGCAATTTTTCCAAATTGCTCTCCTGATACATTTTATTCATTTTTTTTGTCTTTTCACACTCTGGTGAATTACTTGGACGTCTTAGCTACTGGGAACTTATTGTTTGTGTGGGATGACTCTTTTTTGGCCATTCTATATGTATTTCCAATATTCTATCCTATTTGGATATTTTAGACATTTTTTTCATGCACATTCCCTCTTGTAGACACACTGAGATGAAGTGCCATTTTGGTGTATTTTTTTGGGGATTTTGCACATCTTGTTGTGTCTTTTGTATTCACACTATGATATAAAGTTTCATGGGGGGTTGATGGTTGCCTTTGGTTTTCCATCACACCTTTGTCAAGTGAGTGTCCTTTCCACGAAAATAGAAAATCCTAGTGATTCTTGTCTCATGTGTGTGTGTGCCTTAGTTTGCACACTCTTTTATTTGCATGTTTCTCCTACATGCACTTCTTGTGTTAAAATTGTGAAAAAAACACAAAACCACGAGTCATAGGATCAAACAACAAACAAATATACCTTCTACACAAAAGATATGCAAATAATATATGCAATATTCCTCAACAATAAAAAGCTATAAAAGCAAGAGACTCTCAAGAAGATATGAAAGCTCGAGATATAATTACAATGAGGGTTGAGTGCTTATAAGAGTAAAACCATAAATGAGAAATGGATCAAATCATGAAAAGTGTGAACATCACATGAGATGAGACAAAATGATCTAATATTAGATCAACTAATAAATCATAAAACACCCCTAATTTTAGCTTAAGTGCATGAAAATAAATTAGACTAATAATCAATTAAAGATTAATTAATTATTAGCTAATGCATGATTACTCTAACACCCCCCCTTAAGATGAACTTGAGGAGTAGCTAAAAACCTTAAAAAAGAATGCATGATGGGTCCCAAAAAACAAGGCCATGTAAGGTACCCATGTACAAATAGATCTCTATAATATAGAGAAATAAAGAAAAACTCATAGGAAAAAATCCAGTCCAAAAAGAGATGAAATCCAAGTGAATGATTGAAGAAGCCTCCAACACAAAGTTGTCCCAAAAGATAGGAACAAATGATGAACAAAAAAGAAAACAACTAAAGCATGAAGAAGTTGCAAACACTGTTGAAGAATGGTTGTTGTAATGCAAAAACAAGAACCTCCTCTAAAACAGATGATTATCAGGATCAAGAAGAAAAGAATCTGCATGAGTGCCCCCAACAACACTACTTGAATCAGATGGAAAACAAAGGAAAACACTTGGAACTCAAAGATATATATGGAAAAGGTACCAAAGTTATGAAGAAATGATCATGTGAAAATGGAAGGTTTCCTCCAAAAATAGAAATGCAAGAGTTTCCATATGGTAAATGCTCCATCTCACCAAAATGCATGGGTAACTAGCTGTTGCATCCGCCTAGTACATAGGAACAAATATTGTATACATAACTCACTCCAATGCAAAAGCAAAGAAGCATTAGCACCAATAGTAGAACCCGCTCCCCCTCCCCCGCGTAATGCTAACAAGGGAGAGGCATGACAGGTACATTGAAACTAAATGCCATAAAGAAGTACATGAAGAAGAATCATGAACATCTGAACATGCAAACATGAAAGCACCAACACATATAAAGGGTGTGAAAACAAAATTCACACATGCATGAGGTTTTTGTCGCGGAAGGTACACTCACTTGACAAAGGTATGATGGAAAACAAAGGAAAAACATCAAACCTCCTATGAAAATTTATATCACAGTACGAGTACAATAAGACACAAATTTGATGTGTAATCCCAATAATACATACACCAAAATTTTGAGGCACTTTATTTCAATGTGTTTACATAATAAGAATGCATACAATGGGATCCCATAATATCCAAAAAAGGACTATATGCTAAAAATACAATTCTCTAACAAAAATAGAGGAAAATAGTAGAACCATGATGAGTTACATGAAAAAGCATGCACTTTTAGAAAAAATGACACCCAAAAATATGTCTGAATGTAGAAGATATGGCTTGTCAAAGTCTAAAAAACAAGAATTGAATAGCAACAACACTAAGAAAACTAAATTGTGGAAAAAGTTAGAAGCCAAAAATGAAAAAAAACCTACACCGCAAAGAGCTCGAAATTCTACCCTATTTAAAAAAAAATGCACTAAAAAATATCGTTGTATGACCAAGATATGACCTCAGGAAGATAGGGTGCAAATCTAAAAATCCCAACAGAGATGGGTTGAGTAGGGAAAAAGAAAACTCCTCCAAATTTATTAGAAACACCTCCAAAAATATAGGCCCGCCAAATATGGTGGTGCTAGAAAAAAAAAATCCAATATAGTGCATTTATTTTGCAAAAAAAAGAGAGCAAAATTTAGCTATTTTATTTTAAAGTTTAAAAATGCCAAAAAAATATTATATTTTTTTAAAATAAAAAATATTAAAAACTCATTATATTTTTTTGTGAAAAAAATATATTAAAAAAATTATGATTTTAATAAAATTATGCTTAAAAAATTATATTAAAAAGTGTTTTTTTTAAGGGGGCTAGGGGGACCCATGACACCTTGCATGGGGCCCAAGGGCCACCACTGCCATTGGAAGTGGTGGTACCTTGGTACTTGCATGCAGGGGGTGTGTGTTACACCCCAAATTGTGTAATTACTATTTACTATTAGTATGTAGGGTAAATGTGAATGTAATTTGTATTCTGATGGTGAATTAAATGTGCTTACACTTTGATATCAATGGAATTATGAATGAATGTTATTTCATTTAAATTCTATATGAAGAAATGCATATATGAGCAATGGATGGTTATTGAATTGATATTCTAATTTTGGAGATGTATTATGTATACTACATATTTTGTGAACAACTGACTGTCGTGGGGATGCGTTAGTGGTTGTAGGTAAATGTTCATTCCTCCAGGCAGAGGGGAAGTATCACTCAAGAGAAGATCTTGGTCGGTAACCAGTAATGTAAACTATCTGAGCTTACACACACTCACAGTAGAATGGTCGAGCCTAAACATAGAAGTGAGAAGTTGGTAAGTCATCCCTTGTTTGATGTGTCTACATTAGTAAAGGTCTTGTTTACTATCAAGTGCATTATTGAGTGATGTTTATCTATTTGAGCTTTTGAGACCTTTTTTTTATTGTGCTTGACTATATGGGTGAATGAGTATTGGGATATATGCATATGTCAGCATACGTGTATGATGGATATAATGGAATGTCCATACAAGTATGATAAGATATGTATAAGATAGGTATATATGTATATAAATTTTTGTTATGATGTTTGTGAGAGTATAATCATGTGGTTGTGATCATTCAGATTAGAATGGATCATTCAACTAACATGTTGCTATATATATATATATTATATTATATATATACAAATACAAATACACACATAAGCATAAAAGATTAATAGAGTGTGTGTATATATATATTTATATATATAATATATTATTATTGTGCATAAATATTTACCCGTTAGTATTCATTTGTATACCAAATGTGTACATACTTGATTGACTTCTAATATAAATATAAATATATATATATATATATATATATATATATATATATATATATATATATATATATATATATATATATATGTATGTATGTATGTATGTATGTATGTATGTATGTATGTATGTATGTATGTATATGTATATGTGCATATATAAATGTGTATATTTATAACCCTATGATGTTAAGATGAAGTAACTTGATATACATGTGTGTGTATAACCACATGTTCATAATCATTCAATATTGAATGGATTACTTGATTATCATATTGCTATATAATTTATATGCTAATACACTTGTAAGTGTTAATGCTTATTGGAGAAGTGTACATATATAAGTATATGTGTATGAATATACACAAGTATTGTTATTTACGAAATATGATAAAAAGATCTATACATATAGAGTGTATTAGCCAATGCATTGAGTCTTAAAAATACTTAGTCAACATAAGGATTTCATCGTATTAGCATTCAAGTCTTGAGTATTAGTTGGAAATATATGCTACGTGCAAACCTTGCATAGGGAGGACATCTTATTTGTTTGGAATTGACTATCTTAGGCAATGAATAGCGGCCAATTGTAAAGCTATATAAATGACTTTTGAAGTCAATTACCATGAATGACTTAGAGGCTAATAGAAGTTGCTTATGATTGTGTATATAGAAGCCGAGTCTCACTCACAATGTCACGTATTATGAAACATATGTAACACATTTTGAGTTGTTGTCTTATATCAATACAAGCATGGATTTGGTCAATGCCTTTGACAGAGATTAAATTTGACTTAGTAAACATCTCTGCCATGATTAATATATCTTTTGATGACTTTGTCCGACGTATTTAATGTCTTAGCCGACTCATTATCAAGCCCAATTGATGACTACTTGCTGTTGCGAATTAGAAGTTGACTATTTTTATGGCAAAGAAAAATGTGCCAACAAGTGGGAAGTGTGGATGAATTTGCATCACCTCTAGAAACCCAATTGTTGTAGATGTCTATTGCTTAAGTTAAATTCGAATTGAGCATATGCAGATTTGAATGAGTCTTTGTTTGTTGGCAATTTTGTAAGTCGATCTATTGATGATCTTGTTGAGTATAAGCTTGTTTGATTGCCACATTTTTGTTGAGTTTCATGTGTTGATTTGAATGGAGTTTTATGTCTATTATCATGCCTAAATTATAGGCTAAAAGGTTACCAAAATTCTCTATAAATAACATAGACATTTCATTTGAAGGGACTCATCTATGTATTTCTTTTGCAAGTCTTTATATTGCATTGTTTCCTACTCTATTTTAATTGTGAGAAAGAGAGAAAGAAATCTACTATATTTGTGAGAGAGTTGTTACTTAAGTGAAGTGAACTATCAACTTGAGAATTAGATATCATTGTGACATTCTAGAGAAGTTGTTATCAAGCTTGTTGTTCTTGGAAAGGACTGCATTGCTGACAAATATTTGGAAAAGCATTAATAGGCATGAGGAACTCTTTCTTTGTTATTTTACTTATGAATGATGTGTTTTCCATGTATGCTTGAGTTATCTTCTCTAGTATGTGTATTTAGAGGAATTAGAATGTCTTTGAAAAGAGAATTGGAGCTTTTATGCCATTTTTATCTTGTAATTTTAAATACTCCATAATAATTTTAAATACTCCATAATAGGAGGTGTGTTTATCATAGTTATTGAATACTAGTTATGATTGAACATAAGTGGCACATGTTTTACACTTAGCTAAGTTATTGATTTAACTAGATTAGCTTGTTCTTACTCCTAGGATGGTTTGTCCAGTATGGGAGGGAGCTTGTGTACTTACTTGTTAAGTAGGTTATTCCAAGTAGGTTAAAAAGGTGATAGGTTATCTCTAGGATGACAGATTATCTATTGAAGGAAATACCTATGCGTAGTTTAAGATGGCCTTAAGTCAAATTGGCCTTGAGTAGTGTATGTGATAGACGACCCTCAGTAGAACATATTGAATGGAACACTTTGGCCAAAGTAGTGTGATGACCTTTGGCTCCACTGTTAGTTCACTGTGATCTAGTATTACATGCTAGTTCGAGATTGTGGGATTACAAAGTTCTAGTTATGTAGGACATAACACTATGCTTAGTTGGTTGTCATTATTGGTTACTCTACTAATCTCTTCGTCGAAGGGAAGGGTCATCTATTGAATGATAGATGTGCAGGAGACCGCATTAAGAGTCTATGGTTGGCAGAAAAGCACTTGAGTGATGCTTCTCCTCTACAGTAGGCAACAAAAGAACCAAGATTTGAAAGGAAGGATCTTGGACCATCTTACAACTATTTGTTCTAAATCTCATTGGAGCTATGTATGTAAATGTATGCATTCTTATATTGTTGTAACTTGTGAAGTTATTGTAATGAAATGAAATATTTACTATAATTTGATATAGAATCTTGTTCATATATTCTCAATAAAGATTTTTTTTTTATTGCAATGACTTGTTACATAGTTTATTTACTTGTAAAGTAAAATTTTGACATTTTTACTACATTGAAGGGTCAACATGTTATAGTAGGGCCCAAGGTACCTTCCCCCCCAAAAAAAATAAAATTAATGTGTTTTTCTAAACAACAAAAAAATTGTGATGCCTTTAAAAAGGATTTTTAATAATATTTTTATTTGATTTTTTTAAATCGTAAAAACAAGCACAAAACCATGTTATAATTGTGAAACAAGCACAAAACCACAAGCCAAAGGATCAAAAAACCAAAAAGTACACCTTCCACGCAAGAGATCTGCAAACAATATATGCAATATTCCTCAACAAGAAAAAGCTACATAAGCAAGAGACTCTTAAGAAGATATGAAAGCTTGAGATATAATTACAATGAGGGTTGAGTGCTTATAAGAGAAAAACCCTAAATGGGAAAGGGATCAATTCATGACAAGTGTCAACATCACATGAGATGAGATAGAATGATCTAATATTAGCTCTACTAATAAAATTATAAAACTCCTAAGTTTAGCTTAAGTGCATGAGAATAAATTAGACTAATAATCAATTAAATATTAATTAATTCTTAGCTAATGCATGATGGGTCTTGACAAACAAGGCCATGTAAGGTACCCATGTACAAAAGAGATGAAATTCAAGTGAAGGACTGAAGAAGCCTCCAAACAAGAGTGAAGGACAAAGAAGCCTCCAACACAAAGTTGTCCCAAAAGATAGGAACAAATGATGAACAATAAAGAACACCATTGAAGCATGAAGAAGATGCAAACATTGTTGAAGAATGATTGTTGTAATTCCAAAACAAGAACCTCCTTTAAAACAGATGATGATCAGGATCAAGAAGACATTTTTATGAGTGCCCCCAATGACACTACTCGAATCAGATGGAAAATAAAGGAAAACACATACACTACCATGAAGAGCTCAAAATTCTAGCCCGTTTCAAAAAACATTGCACTGAAAAATATCAACGTATGACCAAGATATAGCCTTAGGAAGATAGGGTGCAAATCTAAAAAGCCCAATGGAGAGGGGTTGAGTAAGGAAAAAGAAAACTCCTACAAATTTTTTAAAAACACCTCCAAAAATAGAGGCCTTCCAAATATAGTCATGCTTGAATTTTTTTTTCCAATACAATGCATTTATTTGATTTTAAAGTTAAAAAATGCCAAAAAATATATAAAAAAACTCATTTTTTTGAAAAGAAAAAAATATTAAAAACTCATGATATTTTTTTTGAGAAAAAATTATTAAAAATTATGATATGTTTTTTTATATAAAATATTTAAAAAAAACTATGCTTAAAAAATTATATTAAAAAGTGTTTTTTTAAAGGGGCCTTGGGGGACCCTGCATGAAGCCCAAGGGTTTCCACTTCCATTGGCAGCAGTAATACCTTGTTACTTGCATGCAGGGGAAGGGCCCAAGGTACCTCTCCACACAAAATAAAAAATAAAAAAATTAATATATGCTTTTAAACAACAAAAAAATTGTGATGCCTTTAAAAAGGCTTTTCAATAATTTTTTTTATTTGATTTTTTTTTTTAAATCGTAGAAATGAGCACAAAACCACGAACCATGGGATCAAACAATAGACAAATACACCTTCCACACAAAAGATCTACAAACACTATATGCAATACTCCTCAACAAGTAAAATCTATAGAAGCAAGACTCAAAAAGATATGAAAGCTCGAGATATATTTACAATGAGGGTTGAGAACTTATAATAGCAAAACCCTAAATGAGAAAGGGATCAGATCATGACAAGTGTTAACATCACATGAGATGAGACATAATGATCTAATATTAGCTCAACTAATAAAATCATAAAACACTCCTAAATTTAGCTTAAGTGCATGAGAATGAATTAGACTAATAATCAATTAAAGATTAATTAATTATTAGCTAATGCAACATTACTCTAACATCTTGGACTCACATAGTTTTAGTGTACTTGTCATGGCTCTCCCTTATTCAACATTATAGGGGGATTTCTACTGTTGGTGCTAATGCATCCTTGGTTTCATGCTTTGGAGTGATATATGTATCTAGTTTTTCTCCCTATGTACTTTTGAATGTAGTGTACATCATTGGCTATTTACATGCATTTGGTGAGATGAATCATTTACCATATGGACACTCTTGTATTCCTATTTCTAGAGGTTCTTCATTTTAGCACCACATCAGTATTCATTTGACAACTATATATAGCTTCTCCGTGCTTCAACGATGTTCTACATGTTCCTCTTTTTCAAGAAATTGTTTTGTTTGGAGGCTTCTTAGTCCTTCATTTTCCCTTTTCTCTTCTGGAGAGGAGTTTTCTCCCACTACAGTTTTCTCCTTTTCTATAGTTTTGAGAGATCTTTTGTTTGTACATGGGTACATAACTAGGCCTTGTTTGTCAAGACCCATCATGCATTAGTTTTTAAAGATTTTTAGCTACTCCCTAAGTTCATCTTAAGGGAGTGTTAGAGTAATCATGCATTAGCTAATAATTAATTAATCTTTAATTAATTATTTGTCTAATTTATTCTCATGCACTTGAGCTAAACTTATAGTTCTTTTATGATTTTAGGGTTTTTCTCTCATATAGCACTCCCAACCCTCATTTTAATTATCTCTTGAGTTTCATATGTTTTGATAGTTTCTTGGGGTAGCTGCAAGAAGTTGGGTCCATAAAATGTTCAAAAAGTGGAAGTGTTTTTCTTGATTTTCAAAATTTGTCACTGTTGGACTTAAAATTTGAAACACTTACACATTGAATCTTAAAAAAATTCAATAATATGAAATTTAGTATTTTGAGTCTAGTTTTCAAATGTGTAATTTATTCTAATACCTAGATGATACAAAATAATTTTTAATATGCATGTATAAAAACCACTTTTTAAAAGTCACATTTTTAGGACCATACCATGCATTTGTACGAACACCATAATTTGATTCAAATAAAAGTATTTTTCTAATTCCTTTTGGGGAAAGATGTGTATTATAATGAAGATTGATGAGGATTTTTTTAATAATTTTTTTCTTAATATTTTTTAATTGGCCCTAATTGTTGGTTTCTAAAACCCTTGTGTATAGACACCATAAATTGACCTAAAATTATCATTTTTTGAATTTTATTTTTTTATTGTGTAAATAATTATTTATAGATTGATGCCATATAATTTTTTTAACAATAATTTTTTTAAAAAAAAAGTTATTAAAAAAAAATGAAAACCCGACATTTCAAGTTTATGGACCAATTTACTCATAAATTAATTTAAAAATAGAAAAAATAATTTGATCATAAAAATATATATATTTGAAAACTAAACATTGTCATCTATAATCGGTTTTAATCTCATAAAACAATTTTGAAAAAAAACCCATCAATTATATTGTCAAAGTTAATTTTTTTTCTCTTGAAATTGCTATGACCTTATACTTGCAGGTCCAAGGCTAAGTTTTGGGTTTCCATGCCCTTTTTGAGCCAAAATCCTAATGAAAAACATCTATTGTTAGTTTCCAAATTTTTAGAATGAGTATCCACTTTAAAATGGTACCTATTCTAAAAAATAATGGGTAACTATTTTAAAGCTAAAAAATGACACTTCCCCTTAATGTGGACCCAACTTCTTGCATTTACCCCTTGCTTATGTAGCTTTTTCTTGAGAAATATTACATATATTGTTTGCAAATCTCTTGTGTGGAAGGTGTCTTTGTTCATTGTTTGATCTTGTGGTTCATGGTTTTGTAGTTTTTCACAATTCTAACAAAAAAATAGTAAAAAAATATATATTTATTAAAAAACTAGTAGAAAAATTAGACATAAACTATATTTTGTTGGCTAATTTTTCACTAAAGTGATTTATGAAATACTTAACAAAATCAATGTTTTAGGAGGATCACACCAAACACTTTGTTATTTTCTTTATAAAAGCATGAGCACTTTGTGTGCTCTCCCCATATCAACCTATAAATCTCCACCATTTAAAAAAATAGTTTAGAAACTAGATTTTGAGCATTAAGAATCTTGTTCTTGTTGCATCAAAATTTTGAGTATGGTTATCTTCAATTTCTCATCCATGATTATTTTTATTAATTCCAAAAAATGTGGCCACTTTTGATCTATTTTTGGTCCCCCATTTCCATGCAAATACCCATTTTCATGTATTTGAGAGGAAGTTCTATGGAATGCATGGTGATTCTTGTGAGGAAGAACAACACATCAAGACATCAACACCATATGAACTTCCTATAGAATTCTCAAGATTTGATAAGTCACCAAGGCAACAATTGCATGTTTGAGTTTCTTGGAAAATATGAGGCATTGTTGAAGTATGCATTTGTAGTTGTTCATTTCTTTTGGTTGAATTCTTATAAATTATTTATAGCATATCCATTCTATACTATGTGCAATTTAGGCACTCGTTGATATTACATTTCTTTACATTATTCCACAACAATCCATGTTTCAATCTATGATTTCATACTTTGCATGCCTTCAAAAACATGTGCATGCATCAAATAAGGTTGTGCTAAGATCCTTTCTTGATTCATAAGAGATGTGATAACTATGGAGCCTAAATAAGATATTAGATCCAAAAACTTGGTGGAATTTAAGAATAAATTGGTAGTGCTCAATGATGAGTTCATCACACACAAGTTGGGTCTCATCCCACACCTCCCACTTTGCAATCAAAACAAGATTATCGTGTGATTGTGATTGATGTGACAATGATGCATAGTGTGAAAACTATTGCTTAAATTTGACCTCATCTTCCTTGATTCTTGAGTCATTCCCAATGATGTCGACACATGCACTACTAACAACTATGACCTCACTGAGCAAAGGGGCATACTCATAGTCCATCATCAACACATAGGTGTCAAACTATCAATTTAATTTCTATTAGCTTGTTAATTTATTAGAAATAAAATATAAGTTGATTATCTTTGAGTCAATTTGGTCATTTATAGTAGTTTTTAGAGTCTACATCTAATGATGCTTTTATTGAAGTGAATTTCTATAATGGTATATTGTTATTGGTGATATAATATCTTAAAATGATTTATTAGTTCTTATAAATATAGTTTATGATATAGTCTAAAATTCATGTATATTTTTCAAAATAGGGTATTTTTTCACAAGTAATTAGTTGTGTCAAGATGATTGTCTCAATTTTAATTAGAGTGCAGGATCGGTGGTACTTGACACTCCTTGTAAGAAGTTCACATCAAGGGGGAAGATATACTATTTCCTCACAATTGATGAAATAAGTCTTAAAATCCAAAATTTCTAAGTAGCATACACATTGGAGGATGGAGGCACATGAGGATGGAGGATACTTAGCATCCTATCATCAATCACCAATGATGGGGACACTTATCTTCTTTGGTGGCATGTTGAGATATATTGTGGTGTGTGCTTTAATTTTCCTAATAATTGGAAATGTCACATCATGGGGGGAATATAACAACAATAATTTGTCTTGAGTGGCAGTGAAAATTCCCTATGTTGTTGGAGATTGAGTGGCACGATCAACAACTATGGTTATTTCTATTCATGTCTATGTTATTTTCTTATGCATCCTTCTAGTGTAAAATATTGTAATGAACAAAAGCATTAGTGTAATGCAGTTCCTAGATCTTGAAAATGTTAGTGGTGATCCATAAAACCATATGAGGTGAAAAAAAGAGTGTGTTCCTATTTGTGTCTATGTTTGTGGTAAACCTATGTGAAAACCATGAAATTTTGATGAGAAGTGCCTTTAGTTTGAATCAAGATCATGAGCCAGAAGAGTTGGGTTTATGGCAGTCGAAAGTGTTAAAGTTTGAATGAAGGAGAATATAGACATCATCAATATTATAAATTGTTTATAAGAGAGCAGCTGGCTACAAAGATATGCTAACTGTCATAATTCTTGGAAGTGTGGTCAGCCAGTGATCAATTCATTGGAAGTGAAATTAGGATAAGTTCACATATGTAGGTGACCATGTGCAACAAGATCTAGATAACAATAACATACCTAAAAATATGCATAAGCATATGATTCTATTTACAATTTGTGTGATGTACTTTCTCTCCATGTTCACATTAAGGGGGGGATGTTGGAAATGTATTATTAGTGCTTAGTTTTGTTTTAGTTATGAGTTGTTTTAACAAATCACTATGTTTGGAGTTAGTTAAAACCATGTAAGGGATTTGTAGTCCTTTATATGTGTAATGGTTTGAAAAGAGATAGACAAGAAGCACAATATTAATTCTATGTAAAACTTTTAAATGCTTCTACAATTTTTCCCCATTGAATTCATACAACCTATTAATCCCCTACCCAAAAACTTAAAGAACACTTGATTTATAGTAGGTATTGAATATTTAAGTAGATAGGTACAATTGAAACCAAAAAATATTTGTATAACAAACATGATAGATAGATTTGTAGTCCTTTATATATGTAATGGTTTGAAAAGAGATAGACAAGAAGCACAATATTAATTCTATGTAGAACTTTTAAATGCTTCTACAATTTTTCCCCATTGAATTCATACAACCTATTAATCCCCTACCCAAAAACTTAAGGAACACTTGATTATAATAGGTATTGAATATTTAAGTAGATAGGTACAATTGAAACCAACAAATATTCGTATAACAAAGATGATAGATAGATTTATTTATGAGAACTTTATCACAAAATTTAGATGTCCATTAAATATCACCATGGAAAATACTTGATTAATTAGACTATTAAATAATTCTTGGAAATACTTATGATTAAATTATAGAAAGGGAATTACATATCATCCCTAATAAAATAGGGCAAGTGAATCTTTCAACAAGATATTAGGAAAATCATTAACCAAGGTGTTATCACCCTATTTTGGTGATTCTCTTTCTCCTTTTTATGCTTGCATTGTGCATGTTTCTTTGTGTTGATCCACCTCTTGTAACTAGTCGAAAATAGTATAATTGGGTTTCCCATTAACCAAAAGTGTTTAAGTTCCACCTTGAGTCATCCCCTATGTGCTCATGTCATGTATGCAAGGTTATAAAATAAGTCTAAAAAATCATTAAGTGTTGGGTGTGTTTGGATCATTTCCTTAAGTTCCATAAGTCATTAGAGTTTCATACTTTTAAGTTTTTCCATCCTAGTATGTCATCCCACTCATATCCCCCCTCCCCATTTTCCTTATCAAGTTATAAAATTTCATCCTCTTATCATACATTTCCACCCAATCCCAACATCCCAATCCTTTTTCTTATAAAATTTCTCTAAATGAAGTTGTTGGACAATCAAACCCTCCTATATTGGCATACCATCCCTCCAATATTTGATCCCCAAATTTTTCTACTAAACACTTAATTTTTCATTTGCACTAGAATTTTAGACTTCTTTTTCCCATCATGCCTTTTTCTCATTTCTCGCCAAACTATTGGAGTTCCATTTCCTCAAGAAACCTTCATAAGTCATCCTTAATTCTCAATTCCTAACTCAATATTTTTTACTAAAAACACTATTGGAGTTAGAGATGTGGTCATCCTTCTACCTGGGTACTTTTTTCTTGTCGTGCCCAACCCATGAAATATATAAATTCCTTTGTATATCCTTTCAAAGTTTTAGATTTCTTCCATTCCTTTCATTTTAGTACTTGATGTAAGGTATTCCCAACTCATAATCCCTAATTCTTCTACCATCTTGAGCCCCAATGCCTAGATTTCATTCATCTTCTTCTTGTTCCATAGTTACCCATGAGCCAAAGATCTTGACACAACTTCCCTTTTCCTCAAATGTGAAACCTCTATGGAAAATATAGACCCTTACTCTAAAGTTCTAGGTGCAAGGCCCATTGTGAATTATGATCCTTGCTTCATAATTATTTCCTTGTTAGAGTTCAAACTTTTGAGAGTACCCCAAACCCTTTCACCAATTTATAGGTTCCAATTCCATCCAAAACTTTGATTCATATGCCTTTCTTTCCACTACTCCCTTTCCTCTCCAAGTCCTTGTTCTAATTTATATTTTTATCTGAGAGCTTAATATCTCAATGTGTTCTATCAAGCCTTACTCTTAGAATAATTATTCACCAACCCTTCATATCCATTGTTCCAAGTCCTTCCTAACTCCTAATCCCCAACCCATTATTCTTGGAGCCTCAAACCTCCATGTGAGGTATGCGCCTCTAAATTTATTTCAAATTCCTTGTTCCATCTTATCCTTGAGGTATGTGCCTCTAATTTTATTCTAAATTTCTTGTTCCATCATATCCCTTGATTTATAATGTCTTATTCATTCATTTCCTATGATATGCTAGTAAATTTCCCTAACACCTCCAAACTTGGTTCCAAGGTCCTTTTTGGACTCAATATATTTCTAAATGGCCTATAGCACTTTGAAACCCTTGGAGTGTGGTCCCACCTACCACAAATTCTTCCTAGGCCACTATCAATGACCCAATATTATGCAAAAACCTTCTAAATTATATTTTCCCACCCAAAAATGACTATTCATTTAAACCAACATATATTCACACATTTTAAGAATGTTGACAATATTTTTAATACTCACATTCTCTTCCTAAAATTTTACTCCATAACCAATGGCAACATTAATGATGATATTGCCTATGAATTAAGGAAGAACATTCCCACATACTTCCCAATACATCCAAGTGAATTTATAGAGTGATTTGTAGCACAAGTTAAGGAAAATGATTCCTAATAGGCACACAGGTCCTCTACAATAGATTATTTTATGGTTTTGTACATTCATTATGGATCTTGGAATATATCTTAAGAGGAGTAAAATAATTTAGAATACAATTTTATAAGATGGAAAAATAGAGAATTGAGTAGTTACATAGCCAACAAGAAGATATTGCAAGATTCCCTAGGGTTTCATGTTTCTAGTTTTGGGTAAGGTAATTTTGAAGTTTTATTGATGTGGTTTTTTTTGAAATATGTAATAGAACCATTATAACTCTAAATAATGAATGTAACTAGAATAGTTAACATTTTTTAGTGTCTCCAGGAATCTTCTAAATATTGTATTGATGATATTTGATTATTTGGTCAACACAGAGGCCATAAAACCATTCCAAATATTTTATAATGTATCTTCTATAGATAAATAAAGAAATATATCTAGGTTTATTGCTAGATTATTAAGTAGAATTAGATAAAGTTTTGTAACTTTTGTTATTTATTCAATTGCATGTGTAGAACCTTGTTTATGTGTACATTTGAGTAAATATAGTCTTTGGTTGTATCTTTATTAAGGTATCACATTTAGTTTTAGTTTTTATATTTTTAATATAAATCCAATACTTTGTTCCAAACTATTCATCCTATAATGTTAGATAACTTAGATCCTTAGGGAAACCCCCTTACTCTTGTAGAACCAAAAGTGGAGGTCCTACCCACCTAAGTAAGCAATTCTTAGTTTCCCATTTTGAGCATAAGTTTTGTGATTTTGGACCTAGAACTCATATCATGAAAAAAATAGTGTTGTCATTAGGGACATATATCTTGTTGGCATATGTTAGAAGGCTTCCAACTCAAAATGGCATTGTTAATGGGTTAAATAGAATTTAAGACTCGGTTGCAAAGGAAAAACAAGTGATTAGCTCATTGGCCTTGAATATAAAGTTTGATTCAAATATTTCCTCTTTTAAAAGAGGCAGCGACTCTACTATCTAGAAAAAAAAATCTATTGTACCTTACTATTGTTAGTGTTTCAAGAACACATATCAAGCCTACAATTGTTTCTTTTCAAAGGAAAGCTTGTTTTCTTCTTCTCTTTGGTGGAATTATTTATTTCATGGTAAAGAAACAATTAGTTTGTATACCTCTATTTTTCCTTGCATGCTGGAGTGTGATGAGTCATGGCTAACTATTATGTCATTAATACCCTTTTGAATTTCCTTCAAATTACACAACTAATAATTATTTGAAACCAATTGTATATGACTATATTGGTGATGCTTCCTCCTTCTATTCATATGTCCCTACATCATGTGAGAACCCATGTAAAGATTTACAAGAATTCATATAGAATAATATGCAAGAAATAAATAAACTTTCTAAAAGGAAAGACGAATATGATGCGAAAATCAAGCTATTGTAGTATAATGTATACCTTTTTAGTACAAAAAAATAGGTTACTCCATCACCTACAATTCTCATATACACCCTACATAAATATAAAGCTCTCTTGGGTTGATTATGAAATGTAAACCATGATGGTCATAGTCTTCAACTGGATGCCTAAGTTTTATGGGTATGATATTCATGGGGGGTTAAATATCTCACTGAATTTTAAAATTTTATGGAGAAATATTAGTGTGAATATGAGGACATGTGGATAAGATTATTTGTTAGATCCTTATATGTAAAGGCATATGAATGGTATGAAATATTTTTAAAGAGTTCCTTTGCTTATTGGAATGACCTTGTGGTTGCATTTGAAGATGATTTTGTCCTTGGTTTTGAGATTGTTGTTCTTGTACAAGAATTATAAAACATCAAATGGAAAGAGGGGGAGTCAAGTGTCGACCTCAACCCAAGGTTTCTTGTTTTTCTTTCAAGTTTTCCAAATGACTTTAGACCTAACATAATTTATTGCATTGGCATGTTATTTGAAGCCTATGAAGCTAATTTGAGTTCAATGTAGGAAGATCTAAAAATTAAAATCCTCCAAAAGGATTATGCATCCCTTGATTCTATGGAGAAGGTGAGGAATGAATATATTACTAAATTCATATCCTTGTATACAAGAGTTGTTGATACTAAATAGGTTTCTAAAAGTAGTAGCCAAATAGAAGTATCAAATAGAACAAGTGTAGCATCATAGAATGATAATTTTGTTTACATACGAGTAGAAGAAGGTTTTGGGAATCTTATGAGATCAATACAAATGATGAAGATAGTGTTTGCAAATAACTTCAGCTACATAGGTCATCAATGAGAGATGATAATAAAGAAATAAATGATTACTAACATTATGAGATTGAGATAAATGAACCTGCTATTGGTGATAGCCAAGTAGACAAAGGAAGATGTGTGTATAGATAAATAGTCAACTATATTAGCTCTTGAGACCAATTATATAGGGTGTATACAAATAGATGATGTAAAGGATGGCCAAGAGGATGGTTTCTTTTTTAATTTATTTCCCTCATTTATCCTTGATATTATTGATGTTATTAATTGTTTTTTACTTGAGGATATAATAGACATTTTTGTACTAGATAAAATTTTAGATAAATATATTAGTGTATCCAATCATTTTCATATTGTAGACCTTACCATAGAATATTGTGATTACAGTGATCATGTGGACACATGAAAAATTATTTGTTTGATGTAATACTTGGTGTCTCCCTCATGCAAAATTTTCTTCAATTAGGTCATCAAAAGGTGTAGTTACAACAGTGAATGTGGAAGAGAAAATATGGCATAGGTCTACTTATAATAGTAAATTAGACACAATAGTTTAATGAAGTGAATGAACAACACAAAGAATTTGAGGAACAAGGTTTTTCACATAAGGTGTATCATGGTTCTAATTTTTATAGTAATGATGGTAATAAAGATGTGGGTCAATTATATGCTACGAATATAGAATGTACCAACATATGTGATAGTGTTGTATGGATTAGGAAAATTTCCAAGTTGACCAAATTGCCAAGTTGACCAAACTATTTGCTACATAGCCTCGTTAGATAAAATCATGCATACAAGATTAAAAAATAACCATAAGACAAATATCAAAGACATACCACAAGATAAAACAAGATATACCTTAATAAAACCCTTAAGAGGGAAAACCTTGGCCTCCAAAAGCATCCACACCTGATGTATTATTTAACAATAAAAATATTAAAATACACTTACAAAGTCTTTATCAATAATTTTGAAATGTTGAGCTCTTATAATGCATCCTCCATGTGAAAAAGAATGTAACCTCACATCCCATGCCATGATTTGCATATGAAATCAACAAGAGATATCAATACAAATGACAACTCACTCAACCAACCAATAGTCCAACCCCAACCACTAAATATGTGATTGCTTTTATAGAATAAATCTCACACAAAACAACTAGTGGTAAGGTAAAACCATGTGCTTCAAAAACATTAATCCACAAAATCCTTGACCAAATGTTTAATTTTTTCTACCTGTTTTCCTAATATTAAATATTTTTCTTTGTGCAACCTAAACATAAAATATCTAACCAATGTCACATACAATTTTTTAAGTAGGCAAATAAATCTTTAATGTAAATAAACACATCTCCTAAACAAGAACCACAAATAAATATTTGTTTTACATAATTAAGATAATATTTTTTGTACTAGGTGTACATCACCTTTTTCCTATCAATATGTCAGTTGCCTATTATCCTCGAGTTTGATGAAGATTATGTTGATTATGAGACTTTCCTTTTTGAAGGTCTAGTTTCTAATAACATGGATTATAATATGTGTTTGTATCAATTTTATGGGTCCAACATACAAGAAATAAAGATATTTAGTAGCAACACAACTAAAAGGAAGGCCAACTTATTTCTAAACTTGATAATGTGCCAAACTTTAAAAATTTAGTTTGATTTACAAAAGGAAGATCTTTTGTGTGTAATCAAAAAGATAATGAGGCACATTTTTCTTTACCATATGAGTTGGGGGTATTTTCATTTTTCCTTGATTCAGATGAGGTTAGTAGAGATAAAGGATTAAATGGTTGATTTTTTCTTCCATTCATGTATGTTTTCACTAACCTACATTTTAAAGTTGTACCCCTTTCTATTGTGTAAATACATGATGCATCATGGGATAGTTCCAACACCTATTACTTGTGGCTTCCATATAGCAATAAAATCAATAGTGAAGTGTCTCTTCACTTATTAAGAAATATTTTTAAACCAATTAATGCACATGTAATTTTTAAATTGTTGCAACTGGATGATGGATTCAATATTGGATTAAGAGATATCATCTTCTTTAGTAGACTTATCTTTGATAGAGGAAAATGGTTGTAGTAGCTTATTTGTGGCCTTGTGCCATGGATCTTCCTACAAGACTAACCTACATTTATATTTTGAGTTGTGATTACATCCATGCCTTCAATCCCTTGTGCTTCCATGTTATTGGCTACAAGTTTTTATCCTTGTATATATTATGGCTTGTCTTGTATCGTCTTATCTTGTAAATATAATTTTGTGTGTGCTTCCATACAATAATAATTTTTTTTTTTTATCATGATGAAGTTTATTTATCCCAATCTCCTTTTTTGTCTCTATTTTAGTTTTCTTTAAAAAAAATCTAGATTCTCGTTGTGTTGTAAGAGTCACACATCCCCAACAAGATCCAATGTTAGTACCCTTTTTTTGTCTATTTTTTCTATTTTTCCCCTATGTTGTACACATTGCCTTGTGTTAAGAAAAATATTACAACTAATTTGAGATAGTATAAGTGGGTTTCCCATGAGTCAAAAGTGTGTAAGTGTTTCCCTATGTCATCCCCTATGTTCTCATCATGTAGGTTGAAAAATAAATCCTAAAAATATTAAGTGTTGGACATGTTTGGGTCATTTCCTTAAGTTATAGAAGTTGTTAAAGTATTAAAATTTTTGGTTTTCCCATCTTGGTATGGCATCCCATTCATCTATACCTTCCCCATTATCCTTATTGGGTTGTTATACTTCAACTTCCTAACATACCTTTCCACTTTATCTCAACATCTAGACCTTCTGTATGAAAAAATTCTCTAAATGAAGTTGTTGGGATATTGGACCCTGCCAAGTTTGCATACCATCCATCCAAGCTTTGATCTCTAAAATTTTTCACTAAACACTTAAGTTTTTCATTTACGTTAGACTTTCAAAATTATTTATTCCAACATTAATTTCACTCTTCTACCACTTGATTGTTGGAGTGCCCTTTCGCCAAGTACCCTTCACAAGTCATCTCTAACTCTTGACTCATAACTCAATTTTTTCACTAAGTTCTCTATCAAAGTCAAAATTATGCACATTCTTCTACCCTGGTACTTGTTTCCTATCATGCTTAACCCTCAAACTCTATTGATTCATTTGTATATCCTTTCATAGTTGGAATTTCACATTTCCCTTTGTTAGAAATCTAAAATAGATTGATAATCCAATTAGGAACTTTATGAGAGAAATTCTAAGCTACATAAATTGGAAAGACATAAACAATGCTTGAACTAGTGACTCTAAGAGACATGCAATGTCATAATGGCATAAATTCATTAATATCTTCCAAGATGGAGAATGTATATGCAAGAGTATGCAAGAGCATGAGAATACAAGCTAGGTACTGAGTTTATATAAACTATGGAGAGGATGGAGGTGGAAAATCCAACCAATAGGGAGAGATCACCAATATTAAATTAAGTGATAAAAATAGTAAATTCTCCACCCTTTTAGGATGGTGACACCTCAACACCTTATCTCCTAATCCACCCTTTTAGGATGGTGACACCTCAACACCTTATCTCCTAGTTATTAAATATTAAACTTTCTTTATTTAACCTAAGAAAGCTTAGCAAAAGTGTAGGAAAAACCTATTACTAAGGGAAAATAAATTAACCCACTAGAAAAATAAAAACCTACACTAACACCCTTCAATTTATTACCTAATGTAAGGCATGCTTGAATCCTTATCCTTGATCCTTCTATCATAATGAGCCTTAACTCCTAGATTCCCTTCATCTTTATCCTTGTTTTGGGGTTCCCCATGAGCCCAAAACCCTAATATATCTTCCCTTTCACTAGAATTTAAATATTTTGGGGAAAAACAAACCCTTTCTCTAAATTTCTAGGTGAAAGGTCCACCCCAAATTATAATCTCCACTTCATTATTTTTTCCTTATAATACTTTAGAATTATAGGAGAACCTCAAACCTTGGCACTAATTTTTAGGTGTCAAATTTTCCATGAACTCTAATTCTCACACTGTTCTTTCCTCCTCTCCCTTTCCTCTCTAATTCCCCATTTTTATTTTCATTCTACTTCTAAATCCTAGTATCTTTATGTGTCATGTTCTAGAGTTCAAACTCCCATAGGAAAATTTCACCTACCGTTTATATCCAATGTTCTAGGTTCCTCCCAACTCTCACTCCCTAAACCATTCTTCTTGAAGCCCTGAATCTCCACATGAGTTGTGCACCTTTTTATTTGATCCCAATTATTATTTCCTCCCATCACTCAATTCTTTTTGTTTCATTATTGTATTTCCTCTATCATGCTAGCAAATTTCCCCTACTCCTCTAGACTTATTTCCAAGGTCCAGGCTTCTAGACCTAATAGCTTTCCAAATAATGTATAACACTTTGGAACTAATGGAGTTTATTCCCACTTACAACCAATGTGTCCTAGAATACCACTAATGACTTAATATTATTTAAAAACCTTTCAAATATATTTTCCTAAATAGGAATGACTATTCATCAAAATGGGCACAAATTCACATATTTCCAACAACCAAAAAAGGGGGATGATGTTGACAATATTTTTAATGCAGTAGGTGAAGCTCAACTACTATTCCAACAATATTTGTAGGCTCTTTCTTAGCTTTACCTCCATAAATAATAGTGGAGTATTTTATTATATGAGCAACATTTATAGGGCATTGGACCAAAACACAAAAGGACCAATAGGGTATAAAGTTCAAAAAACCATAAAAAATATCAAAGTTCACTAGCCATAGACAAAAAGTTGACAACAAATCACAATTTTAAAAAATAAATAAAAATAAAATAAAGTGAGCATTAACTAATTAGAATTTTTTTCCCAATCCTCCTTGAGGAATTTAAAAAGGTCCTAGTTATTAGAATTGGTGCTAGCCCCTTTAGAATTATCATGATTTTAATTTTAGCAATTTTTTCCCAATCCTCCTTGAGGAATTTAAAAAGGTCCTAGTTATTAGAATTGGTGCTAGCACCTTTAGAATCATCATGATTTTTAATTTCATCTTTTAACACTAAACCAAGGGTGGCTGCCAAATGGTGGATGAATTTTAAAGTAAAGAAGGAAAGACCATGCAACTTCCTTTCCATACCATCAACTCGCAACATCAAACCAACCACATCCTCGACAATCTTCATGCATTTAGAGAAAGTTCCCATTTTAGGTTTCTTGGAAAGGGTGGTGTCTAGGTCCTTAGAATCTATTAGCATAGCATTTAGCTTCAGTAACAAGCTATGGCCTTCAGTATCCACTTCCACATCGTGCTTCTTTTTCTCATTATTAGAATAATCATAATTTTTTCCTCCCCTGTAGAGTCACTAGATATATCATCCACAATGAAGTTAGGGATTAAATTGCCCACTAGTATGTGAGACCACAAAACACTAAGATTAGGACTATCAACTTCCCCACTTTTTACCTCTTCCTTATATGTAACATTCAAGTTTTCCACCTCCTCCTCGTATTTGAAATTTTCCTCTTCAACATAAAATTTGACTTAGGAATTTTCCCTTTTCTTGTAGATGGGGCTTTTAGTTTTAGAGCTAGCCCTTCTTCTCAAGCCTTTACAAGGGTTGTTCTTAAGGTCACATATACTATCAATAAAAAATTTATGAGTAGAGGTGTAAAGATTTTTAGAGGGCTTGGGATGAAGGTTAGGGGTTTTGGACTCATCATGGGGTAATTTTTTGGGTAGTAATTTTAGTTTTCCCTTTAGGGCAAGACATCTCAAAATTCTTAGAGGGAGAGTTCAAAGGGTTCTCATTAGGAAAACTATAAAGCATGGGTTCCTCAATAAAGAAATACCTAATAGGCTTTGGAGGGAAGAGGGCTAAATTGAAGTGATAAATCCTGAGGATAAGCCCTTGGTGGAGTGAGATAGGTGGCTTATCAAGGTTTTTGATTGCCACATCCAAAGCTTCCTTCACTGACGCTTCCATAGAAGATAATAAATAAAAGGGGAAACTAATAACATCTTTCTTTCTAAAATGTTTGAGAAAAGGAAGGAGATAGATATAATAACACTTAAAATTCCCTTCAAGTGTAATGTACTTCACTAACATGAAACATACCTTGTCACACAGCTATGGGAGCTTCGCTTAAGGGAAACTATGAATTAAGGAAGAAAATTCCCACACATATTCACAATACATAAATATGGATTTATAGCATGATTTTTGATGCAAGTTAAGGAAAAAAATCCTTGATAGGAATGGGTGTCCTTTGCAACATATCACTTTGTAGGTTTATGCATTTATTATGGATCTTGGCATATCTCTTAGAAGGAATAAAAAATCAAGTCAATTCTATTTGAGGGGATGGAAAAATAGAGAACTGAGAAATTAGAGAGATAATAAGAAGATATTATAAGAAACCCTAGGGTTTTAGTTTTATAATTCTAGGCTATGTGAATTTGAGATTGTATTGGTGTGGTTTTATCTAAAATAGGTAATAGAACCACTATACCCTTGTCTTTAAACATAACCAGTAGATCTAAAATTGTTTGAATGTCTCCAAGAGTCTCATATGTATTGTCATGATGTGTTTTGATTAGTTGGTCAACCATAAGGTCATAAAATCATTCCAAATATTTTGTAATATATCTTCTCAAGAATAATAAATGAATATATAGATTTATTGCTATATTAAGTGGGGCCATATAAAGCTGTGTAACTTTTTTTATTTATTCAATTACATGTGTAGAACCTACTTTATGTGTCCATTTGAGTAAATATAGTATTAAGATGTATCTTGATTAAGGTATCCCACTTAGTTTCAACTATTACATATTTTGTACACATCCAGTACTCTTCTCCTACTAGATATAGGCACCAACTTATGATTTATTTCCCATTCCATCATGTCAACACATTAAAATAATCCAAATATTGTATAGTAATTTTTAATTTTTTTTTCATCCCAACTTCCATGTACATAATTGCATAAAATAAATAGGGGTTGTCATATCCATATTTTAAACACTTTACTAGGTAATCCTATTTTTCTATAGAGGTGCATAATCTCATTTGTTCAAGCTAGCATATAGGTATGTTGTGACAACTAGAATAGGAGTACACTATGTATTAGGTATTGTTTTTAGAACGATAAATATTCATTCCCTATGATATCGAATAGCTTATCACCTTAAGTAAATTCCCCTTGTTCTTACAAAATCAAGAGTGAAGGAGGTCTTACCTACCTTAGAACCCAACTTGAGCATAGGTTTTATAAGTTTTTTCCTAGTTTGACACCCCTGACACTTGGGAGATCATCGAACTTAAAAAATTAGGACCTAAAACAAAGATGACTAACACAAGGTTTCCAATTAGGATACATAAAACTAGGATACAAAGATATTTGTGCTACTCTAGGATTACTACACAACATATAAATAATTAACAAGATATTATCAAATTCCAATTATTTTATGGACTAGATGCAACACTTCCAATACAACACATAGATCCTAATCTAAGAAATGCAATCACTACAAGGATAAATGAAGAATACCCTCTTAAATACCAATTATTAGAATTAGAGATATCACTAGATTGTAGGATCCTCTACATGTAGTGTTAAAACAAGTCTTATAAAATCAACTCAACACATTACCTCTCATTAATATAATTGATCATCTAAAGATGTCCCACCATATTTCATAGCTAGATATTTCAATTATTATTATCAAACATATGTAAATGCCACATGTAACCATACATCACACTTTAGCATACATTCAAGATATTATTGACAAAAATGTCATAAAATAGATTATATTCACAATACATAACTACTACCTCAACATAATGAGTCTAATAAAGTGGAAATGAATGATGAGGATTCTTATAATGCTAGTGATTATTAATATATTGTTCTTGATGGAATTCTAATAATATACTTGACACGGTTTAAATAAATGAAAATGAATCTATCAAACACAATGTAAATAAAGTAAAGATGTACATAAGAAAATAATTGTGCTAAATAATCTCAAAAACAAGTACATAGAATCAACGTCACGACATCTACAATAGTTATTTGAAATAATACACTACAATTGGCACATTTTTTTCACTTTTGTTCATAAATTGAAACTTCATGTTCATAAATCATTGTCATCTAGATGCAATATGACATTATAGAGAATAGTTCCCCATGGGGGCATTAACTTGTGTGACACATATTATGGCCCAATTGAGATAAATGAATGTCTAGATGATTTTACTGAATTTTTTGCTTAGTCTATTTTACATATTTATTATTCAATTTTCTTTCACATCATACTAAAATTACATATGCTATGTTTAAATGTTCTTTCTATTCTTTTAAATTGATCTCGATTCTTGTTGTGATTTTTGTGTTGCAAGGCATTTCTTCTTATTGATAAAAAAATATTTGGAAATCTTTCCATACATCATTCATTCAAATTTATGTCATCCATAGAAAAGTATCTAATAGACACACATATTCTTCACCTAGTTTTACATAAATGCATCTCATATTTTATTTTCAATATTTCATTTTCATTTTTCCCTCATCAATTTGTGCATACTCCATTGTGTACATAATTTGAGGGGAATATTAGTACTAATTCATTTTTAGTTCATGTGTAAATATTGTAAGTGGGATCTCACATCAACTTAGATTCCAAAAAATGCATATCCTTTCTATCATTATTTTTAAAGGTCATTTCTACTTTTATCATGCATGTTCACCTAGTTTTGAACAAATACCAAGGTAAGGGTAAAATATACTTCTTCCCCTTTTCTTGTTACACTATTTTTCACATGTATTTAAGTTTTGAAACCTAGGATTCCTAGAATAAATCAATTTACACATATGTATATGTTCATAAGTAGCTTGAAACTTAAAATGACTCAAGCTATGTTTCTATGGTAGTGTATTTATAAATGTAATCATAGTTCATTTTAATTATCATATTATTCACATATAAATGAAATATCATAGAGAGAATCTAATCAAAATAGGACAACACATCTATGTATCTATCACTAAAATTTATAGGTTCAACTATTGACTACTCTATCTACATCGACATCCAAAACCTCTATTTAAAAGATATATAATCACTCTTTCCCATATTATAGAAAGTCCTAATAGTGCTACTTAGTACCACTTTTCCTTATGTAGATATGCATTAGACAAACATCTTCAATAATTACCAAAGTGAGCAAACTCTATGGATGATAGAATTGCATGACAAGGAAATAATCACACCATCTAGGACATAATTGTGCATGATTGTATACCTCTATAAATTTTAAGGACAAACTATTTTATGTTTTATTGTTTCATTTCCAATTCATCTAATTTCAATTAATTTTGAGCTATAATAAAATAGTTAAGATCAAAATAGTGAAAAACTATCTATAGATCATAAGACCTAATCCCTCTTAACTTTTTTTCAACATATAATTTTATATCAATTAATTTACAATATTTAACTCAATAATTTATCTCAAAACTTATAATACTTATTTTAATTAATTAATTTATTGAAATTTAATATATTTTATAAAATATATTATTATGACTACTATAATACATTGTGATAAATAAATACATATTCATATAATCATATATTCAATCTACATAAACACATTCAAAATATTATGCCCTCAACTCCATTTCAAATATTCATTCTTCTCATCCATCAATTTATAAATATTATAATCAACAAACTTCTCAATCATTAAATTCTCTAAAGATTATAATATTAAAAACTTCTTAATTATTATCTAGTCATAAATAGTTTTCTTAGTTCATAAGATATTTGTGGCTTTTTCTATAAGAGATCAAGTTCATTGTAGAAGAGAAAACCAATTCCAATATTTTTGAGAGCAATTGAAAATTCAACGACCCCCTTTTCTAATAATTTTAATTATAATTGATTTCAAAATTAATATTCAAATAACAATATTTACACTATATTATTAACAAATTACATGATACCACATTGATATAATGAAAAAATAAAATAGATTTTCTTTAAAATCAATTTGATTCAATAAAATGTAAACACATAAATATAAATTAACTTAAATTTATAATAAATTATTATGGGTGTATATATTTTTAAATTAAATTTATTTTATAAAGTAAATAACAAGTTTTAGTTTTAAGCCAACAATATTCTAACTCTGTGGTGGACTAACATTTTTTCCAATAGAATGATAAGCAACTCTCTATGTGCATTCTTTTTTCAATTTTTTTAAGCTTCTACATTTTCGAATGAATTGGCTTGGAGGGGAGCCCCATCATGGCTCCCCCACCCATGAACTTTGCTCCTTCCTAGAATTTCACTTCCTTCCCTTTGCCTTCTAGGGGACTAAAAGTATGCTTGGTGCTTCACATGCTCCTTGTCCGGGGGGTTTGAATGAGACTTCTTATCCTAGGGGTAAGGACACTTTGTTTGCTAGTGAGAAAATAGTCTCTTTTGATGAAAATATTGTTGACAAAAAGACTTCAACAAAGGCACCTCAAGATTCTTTTTTTGCTTTATGCATTGTAGAAGGAGATGAAGTGGATGTCTTAGATGTTATATTGAATGATGCTTTGGAAGGTTTGAAGTTGTCCTTGGTTGGAAATTTCTTTGTTGGTCATCCTAATATTGACCAGGTACATAAGTGGGCCTCTAACACTTGGAATCTCAAGGGAAGTGTTTCCATAAGTGCTATGCCTAAAGCTCTTTTTCTATTCACTTTTGTAATTCCTAAGGATATGAAAAGGGTTCTCATAGGAGGCCCTTGGGATTTCGATAGAAGTTTTAAGAATATTTTGTCCCTATGCAAGTGGAAACTAGGGTTTGATGCCTCAGCTGACCTGGGTAAAGTAGCCCCTACCTAGGTTAGGCTCCCTAGTTTGCCTTTGGAATTTTGGCATCAAAATGTCTTTAAGGGTATTGTTAATTCATTTGGCACCCTAGTTATAGTGGATAAGGTAAACCTTCTCAAGACTAGATTTTTTTACACAGAATGTGTGTGAATGTTGCTATTAATACAATTTTTCCTACCTCCGTGACCTTAAAATCAAGATTTGGTAGATGGGTTTAACCATTGGAATATGAGAAAGCATTGGTCTTCTTCCAAGGGTGTAATAAATTTGTTCATTTATAGGATGTTTGTTATAAGGTCCCACTTCAACCTAAAAAGCCTCAACTGGGAGTCCTAGAGTGCTCTCCCTTGAAAAATGTGGTTCTAATGAACCTGATAAAGGAGCCTATCACTCAATTTTCTGATAATGTGATTGAAAATAAAGGATAGATCTTGAATGAGGGCTCTCCAATGGTTAATAGTGAAATGGCTTTCTCTGAGGGGGATGCTATTGGGTTTAATACTCTTCCTTCCTTAGAAAAGTATCTTGAACCAAAAAATGCTAATAAAAAGATGGATAACCTATTGCAATCATCACATGAATTGGAGGGTGGTGTTTCTAAATTCTAGGAGTTCAACAAAATGAACCTCTAGAGGATGGTGAGTTTGTTAGCTAGAAAAATTAATGACCTCCTCTCCTGAGCCCACTATGATAGACCTGGTTTTGGGGGATGATCATATACTAGAAGATAAGACTGAGTTGGAGGGTAAAGACAGAAACAAGAAAAGCTTGATGAATTTTGGATCCCCTCAGAAAGAGGAGGTGGTTGACGAGGAATGGATAAATACAAAATAACAAAAAAGAGGAAACTGAATGTTGGAGGAAACACCAAAGTGGGTAGACCACAACTAAAAGAGTCAAGGATTAAAGAAAAAGCAAGAGATGTGGGCGTGGTAAGCATAGAACTCTTGATTCCCTGGCTACGAGTAAAGCCAGAAAGAAGGGGAGATCTTCTCTCTCTCTGAGTAGTTTCAAAGGGATACTACTTTTCCTTTTTGTCTCAATGCATCTACTATCTTGGAATGTTAGGGGACTAAATGGCCCCTATAAACAACATTTGTTTAAAGCCTGTGTGGTTGATATTAAACCAAATTTCCTCTTAATTCAAGAAACCAAAATGAAAAGAGAAAATTTTGATAAGTTGATAAAGTGGCTTTGGGCTAGTGCTAGTTTTGAAGTTAGTGATGTTGAAGGGGCCTCTGGGGGAGTTGCAAGTTATTGGAACCCCTCTAGGCTTGCAGGAAGGCTAATTTTTTGTAATAAGAACTATCTCATAGTTTTTATGGAAGATAATACAACCTCGGTCAAGTGGAATATGGTAAATATATATGGTCCTAACTAAATACTAGATAGGCTTGATCTATGGAATTTTCTAGAGGGTATAATTACTAATAGGAAGGATGAGTTTTGGATACATGGTGGGGATCTTAACTCCCCTTTGTATCCCTTAGAAAAGAGTGGAGGTCTTACCAATTTCTTTGATAGCATGATGGACTTATCGAGGTTTCTTAATGTAGTGGGGTTAATTGACATTCCTCTGAACAGTTCTCTTTTTAGTTGGACAAATAGGAGATATGATTGTCATTTGATCCAGGTAATGTTGGATAGTTTTCTTTTTTCATCCAATTAGAACATTTTATAGAATCTCACCCTTTCTACTTTCCCAAGAACAAGTTTTGATCATAGTGCTCTCCTTTTGGAATGAGATGAAAAAATGGTTAAAGGTCCCTTTCCTTTTAGATATGAAATAATGTGGTCTCTCCATCCAGATTTAAGATCCATAGTGGAAGAGTGGTGGAAAGCCCCTTATGATGGTACTCCCATGTTTAGATTAGCTCAAAAGATGAAAATGGTTAAAGAGAAGGTCAAGGGGTGGAATAAGTATTCATTTGGGAACATTTTTACCACAAAAAATATCTAATCTTGAAACTTAAAGAAATCCAAGATCTAATGGAGCTGGGAATTATGGATGAAGAGACTTGTAACCAAGAAAGGAACCTCAAATCTCAATGGTATAAAATAAATAAAAAGGAAGAAATCTTCTAGAAATAGAAATCGAGAATCCAATGGTTGACGGAAGGGGACATAAATACTAATTTTTTCCACCAATCCACCTTAAAACACAGAGGAAGAAATAGGATTATATTTTTAGTTACTTCAAATGGGACTATACTTGATAAAGAGGACATTGCTAAGGAGGTTGTTTCCTTCTTTTCAATTTTTTTGGAATTGCCTAAGGTTGATAATTCTAAATTGGATGACTTCCAACAAGTGATCCCTAATGTTATTATGGTGCAAGATTTAAATGAAATGTCTAAAGTTGTTTCCATGAGTGATGTTAAGGAGGTTTTTCTCTCTTTTGGAGCCTTCAAAGCGTTAGGGCCAGATGGCTTCCCTCCATGTTTCTTCTAGGTCTATTGGGATACTGTCTCCTCTAACCTATTCACTATTGTCAAGGATTTCTTCAAGTGGGGAAAGAATTTAAATCAGATGAACACCACCTTTATTGCACTTATCCAAACTAATGATCCTGCCTCAATGAATGACTATAGACCAATCAGTTTTTGTAACACCACTTATAATATTTGCTTTAAGTTTATGGTTAATAGATTAAGGTTAGTCTTGAATAAAATGATTGTTGTTAACCAAAAAGGGTTTGTCCAGGGAAGACAATTTTTGGATGCAGCTATTTATACTCATGAGGTGCTACATTCTATGGATAACAGTAAGAAATATGGTATGGCTTTAAAACTAGATATCTCTAAATCTTATGACTGGGTATCTTGGAATTTCCTATTTGTTGTTCTTGAAAAATTTGGTTTCAAAGGTAAATTTTTCAATTTAATAAGATCATGTGTCACTTCTCCTAAGTATTCTATTTTGATTAATGGGGTTCCTTAAGGCTTCTTCTCTGCTAGTTGTGGTCTAAGACAAGGGGACCCATTGTCACCTTATTTGTTTGTCATTGTTGTTGAAGCCCTGGGTCACAATATCTAGAAACAACTTGCTAGTAAGGCCTTGAAAGGTTTTTGTGTTGCTTCTTCCCTTTCCCCTACTTTACATCAATAGTTTGTTGATGACACCATCCTCTTTGGGGAGGCCTCTATTTTGGAAACAAAAAAATGGAAAGTGATCCTTGACAAATATGCTAAGGTTTTTGGCCAATACATCAACTACCAAAAGAGTAAAATCTATTTTTTCAATACTATCCAGATTGTTAAGGATAAAGTGATAAGTATTTTAGGCTTCCATGAGGCTCATTTTCCAGCTACCTATGTAGAGTTACAATTAATCTCAAGAAAACCCAATAGTAACTACTAGAACTATATTGTGGAAAATATTCAAAAGAGCTAGTTGGGTGGAAAGGGAAATTGTTAAGTTTTGCTGGGAAGGTTCAACTCTTAAAAGCCTCTTTGCAAAATATACCTATCTATTATCTCTCTCTTTTCAATATTCTTTCCTATATTGTTGAGAAAATTAAAATGTTTTAAAGGAGGTTCTTATGGTTAGGAGTGGAAGAAAGGAAAAGAATGGAACTTGTTATATGGGAAATTTTTTGTACTCTGAAGAGGGAAGGAGGACTGTGGATAAGAAGAACAAAAAGGTTCAATAAAGCTCTTGTGGCTAAAATGGGTTGGTTTCTTTTGGAAGGAGAAAAAGATTAGGTTCAGATTCTAAGGGCTAAATACCTGGATAACAAGGATTTTTATTGTTTCCTCAAAAATAAGGAACTTCCCTATAGTTCTATCTTTCAGAATAACCCACTTAAGGTTAGAGGCACTCTATCTAAAGGAGCGAAATTGAGAATTGGAAATGGGGTTAGAGCTGACTTTTGGGGGGATGCTTGGTTTACATGTGCTCCTTTTTCTGATAATGACAACCTACAACAAATTAGAATTGGACTAAAGAGAAGCATTGGAAAAAGGTCTCAAATTATTTAAATTGGGATGATTTGAGACCAAAATGGATTGATTTCAGGAACTATCTAAATGTTGTTGTTCTTAGGGGGAGCAGATAGTTGAATTGGGATGTTGCTTTGGCCTCCCTTCTAAGGTAGATTGGGAATCCTAACCTTTCTTAAGAAACAAGAATGATGAATGAATTTGGACAAAAAATGCCTTTGGGAGATTTTCCGTTAAATCGGCTTACGAGACTATGGATTTGCAGCCTTCCCATTGAGGGGTCTTCAATTGGAATAATGTGTGGAGTAAGAACTTAATCCCCAAGATTAATTGCTTTTGGTGGACAGTGATGCATAGAAGGATTCTTACAATTGAAAATCTTAAGAAAAGGTGATGGTTCTTAGTTAATAAATGTTATCTATGTAATGAAGAGGAAGAAACAATAATGCATCTGCTCTTTCATTGTTCTTATGCACAAGAAGTTTGGTCTTTTTTTCTTAAGAGTTTGATGGTTGATTGGTTTTTCCCTCCTTTAGTTAAAATGTTTACTGATTGCTGGAGTATATGCCCCTACTCTCATAATATAATTTATGACTTCTGGAGACAAGTCCCCCCTTCCTCACTTGGGGTTTGTGAAAAGAGAGGAATAATAGGGTTTTTAGGGATGCTGCTAAGAGCATCAAAGAGCTATGCATGTCTATCAGGAAATAGATTCAAGAGAACATAGAAAGTTGCAAGTATGCTCCTTCAAAGAAAGGGTCTTCATATCAAGAGATCAGAATCAAGCAACAATGGGGTCTCTCTCAAGATCTTAATAATGTTAATTAGGTTAAAAAAAAATATTAGGAAAAGCACTATTTGGATCCCCTTGGAACTTGGGTCGATCAAATGTAACTTTGATGGATGTTCAAAAGGGAATCTAGGCTTGGTGAGGGCTAGTGGGATTGTTAGAAATGATCATGGTATCTATGTGGCTAGATATAGCAAGGGCTTGGGAACAACAACAAATAATTTGGCAGAGGCTTATGCTGCATGGATAGGAATAGCTTATCTCAAAGATAATGGTTACATGAAGGTTATCGTGGAGGATGATTCCAAATTAATAATTGACTATTTAAACAATAAAGCAGAGGCCCCTTGGGAGATAAAAGATCTGTTAGATGATTGCAAAAATATGTTACAATATTTCCAAAGTTGCAAGATATGCCACACCTTTAGGGAAGGTAACAAGGTTGTCGATGCCTTAGAAAATTTTGGCTTTAGATAGGAGGCTTTAAATTATTTGGAATTCTCCAATTTATCAAACCAACTTAAGGAAATTATTGCTAAGGATAGAGGAGGGGATTCAATTTATCATGGATAGAATGGTAATAATTAAAAAGAGAGGCTCGAAGTGTTATCTAGCTGTCAAGTTGGTTGTTGTCAAACCTTTGGTGGCAATTGGGCGGGTTGATAAGATGGATTGGGAAGTGTAAGTCTAGAATAAGTAATGAGTAAAATAAATAAAAACACTTCTTAATAAGACATTTTATCAAAGATTCAAGAGCAGTTAAACTAATTTAAAGCAAGTATCTATTGAAAGCATTATATTGTTCCCTATCTCTAAATGTTTATCAAGTCATGGGGCTCTCATATTTGGTAAGCATTGTGACCGTTAAAATGCCAATCTAGAGAATGAGATGCTACTAAATGCAATAATCTAATCCTATATGATGATTTCTAAATGATATGATGAAGCTACTATAATCTATGTTGACATGAAACTTGATAAAAGAAGCTATAGTGATCTATGATGTAGTTATGATATTGATTATTATTACTAAATGATATTGCTATTGCTAAGATGCTTGATTGCTTGATTGCTATTTCTACATAGTAAGTTTGCACAAAGATGGGATTCATATTATGTTTTAGAAGGTTGTATATATAGATTTCCTAGCAGCAATTTGTGATGGGGTAGCACAAAAAAGGCTTGGATTTGATTTGGAGTATTGAATGCTGAGAGATGAAGAACCTTGAGTTGATCATGGGAATGGTTTCTCCCCATGAAAACATCAGGCCAGATGATAGGAAGAATCAAAGGAAGGGGGTTGAGAGATTGATTCCAATTTGTCTCCAAAGCTTTCTCGTGAATGCCAGTTGAATTAAATTGGATATTTGATGTCTAATTTGGTAGGTGAGTGAATAGAGAAAATTTTTCTTTATGCCTGTATTTGAATATTTTATTTATTCAAATTAGTAAAAGGGAATAAATAATTTAATAAAACAAACTATAGAATTTGTTTATTAAATAAATATAGAAGGGATGCAATAATTAAACAACAAAGTATTTAACCTTGTTTAATTAATTAAGATTGAATGATGTGATAATTAAATAACACAAACTATTGAAGTTGTATATTTAATTAAAATTGAAGAATAGGAGAATGAACTATAAATAAATATTTCTATTTATTTAATAGTAGAGGAAATTTGATTATGACAATTAAATAAAACAAAGTGAAATTCGTTTAATTAATTAAGATGAAAATAATAGAATAAAGATTGAAGAATTGAAGATGAACTATATAAATAAATATTTTTATTTATTTAATAGTAGATGAAATAAAGGTTAATTAATCAAATAAATCATATTTAATTAATTATATTCTCTAAACCATTTTTAGATGTATACATTTTGCCCCTCCTTGAAGTGATGTGTTTACACATTGGCTCAAAGAAATTTTGTGCTACTACTAGTATCGATGAAAATTTTTTAGTATGCCCCAGACTTGCCCCAAACATTGATTTTCAAGTAGATGAATATATGCCCCCTCAAGAGATAAATTAATGAATTTATGAATTTTTTGGATTTTCAATTTTTTTTTAATTTTTGAATGATTTGATGATGATTCGATGAAGATTTGATGGTGAAATAATTTATCTCCCAATAAAGAATGTAGAATATTTCCCTTGGATGAATTTGAATTAATATCTCTTAAAAAAATTAATTAATCCCATAAAAATCCCACCAAAAATAACCTATAAAAGGTCAAAAGGTCATTTTAAAACTCATTTGTGCATTTGAATTTGAAATATTTGTGAGAGAGAGCAATTTGAGCAATTTGGAACAAGATGTTGATTCCTTACCACACTCACTGGTTCGAGTGTGTGCAATGTCATCACCACTTGGTCATCTATGGACCTTTGGTATGTACCCGTTAACCCCCTTGCTGTACGTGCATTTCTCATTTTTTTTGCATTTTCCATATTTCAAAATTTAGTTTTCTTTTAGCACTTTGACATGTTGATGTAGTGCTCCGACTGTCTATTTTAGCGCTTTTAATGTTTTAGCACTTAGGGTAGATAAAGTAGTGCTTAGGTAGGTTTATTTAGTGCTTTCAATGTTTTAGCACCTAAGATAGAAACTTTAGTGCTTATACCTTTTGTTTTAGCACTTTCACTAGTTTAGCACTTAGGATAAGAAGTTTAGCACGTTTACCTTCTGTTTTAGCGCTTTCACTTGTTTAGCACGTTGACTAGAAACATTAGCGCTTTGACCCAGTATAATAGCACTTCTATTGAAGTGGCACTTTGACTAACTGAAATGGTTCTTATGCTTGATGAAATGGCACTTTTGATCATTTAGCACTTTGAAACTCTATTTTAGCGCTTCAAAGTCAGATTGATAAAGTTTTTCAAATTTGTCCTTGATTTTGTCAATTTTTGATCTTGTTAACATCAGTTTGATATGATTGATGATCCTGATCAAGTAGATGATGTTCAACTTCATGATAGGTGAGGTATGATGTTTGATTGATGATAATTATTGTCATGATAGATGAGGAATAATTATAGTTTGATTGATAAGCCTCATGATAGAGGAGGTTGATTTGATGTATTGACCTCATGATAGGCGAGGTTCAATGATGTTTGATGATTAACCCAATGATAGGTGAGGTTTAATAATGTTTTCTCATGAGATTTAATCAGGTCTCACCAAGAGCTAATTAGGTTTGATAGGATAATCGATGTTTTGATGATTTGACAAAGAATACTGACTTTGAATATTTCATGATGATAGGAGGCTTTGACGAACCTCTAGATTAGAGAGTGATTTCCTCAAACATTTGATTTGATACATCAGCTAGCCCAGCTTGAGATAGCTATCATTACATGTTGTGGATTGTCTTCCTTACTAGACATGCCCCATATTAGGATTAATCGAGGTCTTGTGACAGCTTTAGCAGAGACGTGGCATAGCAAGCATAACACCTTCCACCTAGCCATCGGCGAGATCATAGTCACCCCAAAGGATTTTTGGAGGATTTTGCGAATACCAATTGTTAGGAATATTGTTGTTTATGATTCATTAGAGTAGGGTGGTACTGAGGCTCTTTAGAGGGTGTTTTAGGATGCCATTATTATTGGATTGTGGATTCCATGGTGTGATATGGTTGATGCTTATGCCACTTTGTTGACAATTCTTGCTGGATTCATTGGAGGATTCCTTTGTCTTGATCGTAGGTCAAAGGGATTCTCTATCGATTGGGGCCATGTGATTGAGAGCATGATCATTCATGGGATGAGATATACTTGGGGAATGTGCATGCTTTCCCACCTTTATCATGATTTGCATTCAATGGTGTACCTTGGAGGTTGAAGTCACTTTACTTTAGGTGTGGGTGTGGGAGCATATTGTTGTCACGTGGCCAGTGATGGTGAGGCAGTGTCCAACCAAGCGGCCTTATGTGCACATATATGTAGGTTGACTTACTCAGCTTATAATAGGTTAGTTAGATCATTGGCATAGAGTTCTAGATGATATGGAGATTGTTACTTGGCATCCCTATTTGGATTGTGAGCAGTGAGATGATGATGACGTATAGTTGCCATTCTTTTGTTAGTCCTTTATTTTGATTAGGCATACACGATGGGTATTGGAGAGATTTCTGTTGAGACATGTGCTTTGTTAGTATGGCATTGTTAAGGGTATTCCTTAGGGTGCTGCCCACTATGCTTGACGACAGTTGGAATCTACAGATTGGGGGCCTGGATTGTCATATGATGTGGCAATGCAGGAGTTCTAGGCTTTACAACCACTTGTGTGGGAGATCCAACTAGATATTGTGGAGCCACCAGTCACAGTAGATTATGCAAAGTATTTGGTATTACATCCATTTCCATGCATTATGATTCCTAATGAGCTAGCACCATTAGCTGTTGGGGAGGAGATTTTTTTTGCACACCATTGCTTATGGAGGAGAGAGGAGATTGGTGGTGAGGAGGAGGTTGTGAAAGAGGTTGAGAGTCGTAGTGATGAGGAGGGTAGTGGGGATGAGGAGGATAGCAGTAGCAGTGATGAGGAGGGAAGTGATGGTGATAGTGGTGGAGATAGTTCAGGTGGATTGGGTGCAGGTGTTTCGGCTGCTAATGGGTCAAGTCTAGTTTAGGGGAGTACATGATGCCTTGCAAGAGGCAAGTAGTTGTAGACCCTTCAAAGCAACATTTGCAGTAGTAGCAAACCCAAATAGCAGTCTGCAAGTACAGGTTCAAACATTATAGGGGTAGCTAACTCAGGCCCAGAGTTTGTTGGTACAGACTCAGAGACATATGCAAGCTCAGTCTTAGGCCCATGTACAGGCTCTAGCATCAATATAGGCTCATTTGGATGCATCTCAGGTATATATTTCAGCATTGACAACGGAGAGGGATGCTACTAGACAAACTATAGAGGAAACTCAGGCTTAGATTGCATCACTGACAACCAAGAGGGATGCCACTAGATTTACTACAAAGGGGCCTCAAGCTATAGTCGAGAGATTGCAGAGATTGGTGGATGGTACCACCATAGCAAATTATATGCAAGAGATTGTCTGTATTGGTGGGGAGGTAGAGTATTATAGAGGTAAATTCTATGATGTCGTCCCTTCAAAGCAGAGAGTGGGCTATAGACAGTCCCAATCTGGTAGGACTCATTCTTGGATTGTTAGTCCAGGTGTGACTCAGCCTCTTCCTAGAGATCCAAGAGATCTCGGTACATCCGGTGGTGGTGGAGGGACTGATCCTGAGATTCTTGCACCATCTGGAGCCAGCAACACCTAGTTTTCATGATGTGATTCCTTTTTTGTATTTTGAGATGATGATGTATATTCTAATTACAACCATTTTTTGATGATATATCTGTTCATTTTAGACATCAATGTATACTTAACATTTATGATTTGAGATCTATATGATACGCAGCGGATTTAGCGATCTATTATGTGTTTTATATGATTATATGATGGATGCATTTACTTTCTTATGTTCTATATGCCATGCGATAATCTTTATATTATGATGTTGTGGATGCAGTTTATAATCATGATGATATGATGTTTTAATTATGATGTGCATAATGATGATGTATGTATGCATGATGTGTAATTTTATATGATAATGTACCTATATACATGGTTGTGGATGTAATGATTCAAATGATTGATGATATGCAATGTAAATGGGATGTGTGTGTTTTATTCTTGTGTAAATGCAAATATATGATGTAATAAATGGATGAAAATGATGTATGATATTTGATATGTTAAATGGATTTATGATATGTGATATGACAAATGGATGTATGACATGAAACTATAGAGATTTATTATTTTTGAGATTTTCTTATGCAATCTTATGATATTTAATATGAGAAATATGATATGATCAATGCAAATTATTTGATTCAAATGCATGAATGATGAAATGATAATTAAATGCTTCCTAATGTATGCAATGAAAATGATGATGCAACTACATGATAATGATGATGTTTCTGTAAATGTCAAGTATACTCAATCTATTATGATAAAAGATAATCATTAATTTGAATCCGTCATGAGCTTTTGTAACAAATAATCTATAGATGTAAAACTATTATGAATGCAATCTAATTTTACCATGCAAATATTGGCATTCTAACAATACTTTTATTTTTATTTGTATCATCATAGATTTTTTAAAATGTTGAAAGTGAGTACAAGCATCAATGGTATAATGTAGACCAATGATGACCTAAGTACTACTTCCATGATTTTTTATATTGCAAGTGAACACAAGAATCTAGGTATAATTAAATCGAGATGACCTGAGTATTTCTTGCGTACATAGACAAGAATTTACCACTTTCCTATGTGAATTGGAATGTCATCCATGATACTTTGTAGAGAACTTCCCACGACAATTCACACAATAATTATGATTAATTCACAAACAACAAATAAAGAAAAATACCATTCTCCTTCCTAGCTTCTCTAGTTCAATACATCATCGAGTTGCTCCAAAGAAATGATAATAATGATCAAAGTACAACATATCCAACATTTGCTTAAAATATTTCAATCATTATTCAAATTAGATCATCCATCCTGATTTTATGATTTTTGAGATTTTTGACCAAAGACCTAACCTAAAGACCTATCCTAGGGACCTTGGGGGTTGATTAAATATTAGCCTTGCCTATGTTATACACACAAAGACCATGTATTTCGATTGACACAAACTCATGTTTTTGGCTTTTTTGAAATTGACTTTTTGATTAGTTTTTTTTTTTTTTTGGATTTTCTATTGTGGTTATGGATGTCCAATGTGGTTTTGATGGTGATTGATGTTTCATGTTGGGTTGTGTTTCGATCATTTTTTTTGGTGTGTTTTTCTTCCTGCCATTTTTCCATTTAGTTAGGCTCAAGATTTATTGCCCCTAGCGAGGTTGAGATGTTACCCCCAAGCTAGGGTGAGACATGACCACTCATAATTATATGATAATGGATGTAAAATGATGGTAAAAATAATGACCATGAAATGAGTCCAATAGATGGAAAAGCTAGTTAAATCACAAATAGTGCTTGTTTCTAGGTTTTCACTACATGTTTTTATTGCACTTTTTTCAGTCTTGTTTTTTGTATTTTTTTTATTTCTCTTTTTTTATAGATTTTCTAATTTTTTATTTTTTTGGATTTTGCATCTTCTTTTTCTTTTGGATTTTTTAGGATATTTAAGATGATATGAGTGATTTAAGGAACAAGATTCCCCACAATAGAGGTAATGTAGCCATGGATAAATGATAGACCAAAATGAAAGATTCACTACAAAACATGTCACAGAAGCAACATATCTCTTGTCAAAAGATGATAATGGTTGATTGATTAAGATGCGAGGAATGATTGATTCCATAAGGCATGATGTTGATAAGTACTTAGTATCACTAATTCCCTCTAAGTATGATAAGATTGATGATTGTTGATAATTGATTGACAAAAGATATGAGGATTGGATAATGTTTTGTAGCTAGGCTCAAATATGATTTACATGATAAGATTCAAGGTTGCAAAGGGACATGGTGACACGGATTTTGATAAGCTATGAGATATGGAATGGAAGAAAGAAAGGATAAAAATAATGAATGGTATGATCAAGATCAACTAGATAAGATACAAACACAAGGCCCAAGTATTTTGTCCCTATTCCTCATCAAGACCAAGGAAAGGAAGAAAGGATGCATTTAGTAAGAATGATGGAATATGGATAAGATGAAAGATATGGTATGGAAGATATGGATAAAGTGTATAGGATAAGATATATGATGTTCAAGAAGATCCTTAACCTTGTCAAGATCAAAGGTGGAAATGTAAGGAATGGGCATAGAAAGGATAATAACCATGAATGATAAGATAGAAGAAACTTGTCCCTAAGTGTAGAGTACAAGAGGAATATAGAAGATAGGATATGGATGATAGGGAGATGGAGGAAGGACTTAAGCATCAAGTTTCACAACCAAATATCCCTCTAATAAACCATGGAAATGGGAATTAGACTCCTAAATGTTGGAAAATTAATGATATGATGGAAGAATCTAAGAACTTATGCAAAGGTTTGGATTAAAGGAGAATGATGGGGGATGAATAGTGGATAATGGATAGTAGGTTGGAAGGCATGCTGATGGATAGATGGAAATGATGGAAAGATCAACATTGGCACACACCTTGAAGGGTGGTGGAGTGATGGAGGAAAAATGGATTTGGAAGGTGATAGGTTATTAGATGGAAAATTGGAGGAAGCTTTTGGATTAGCAAATTTGGATGCCAATTTAGATTTTATTGCTTCTATGAGACTTTTAGGAATCCACATGACTTTTGACTTTGATTTTTTCTTTGTGGGCCTTTATGGCCTTTGAAATTTTCCCTTTTGATTTATGGACCTTTGTAGTCTTTGAAAATATCCTTTTTGCTTTGATGTGCTTTTGTGGCCTTTTGAAAATTTCTTTTATTTTTGCATGTCTCTTCGAGGAGACATGTTGATCCTTTGATACATGTGGATTTTGATGTAGAAGCTTTTGATATTTGGCACCCAAATTTCTTCCAAGAGCAATGGGAGGGGTGGATTGAGATGAATTATATGGAGGTATTATGGATGAGTTAATGTGGGTAGAATTTTGAAAGGGAATCAAGGATGTGTGCCTTTGTTGTTCTTGAGAAATAGGATATGGACCTAGGATAGAGGGAAGGTTTGATGGAATAGGATGAGGGCCTAGGATAGATGGAGGGTTTTATGAACTAGGACACTTAGGCATATAATCAAGGCCATGGTGATATGGGTTTCTTTGAATAGAAAGGGGTTCTAGGATACCTTGTTCATGAAGGCCTAATCCTTTTCCTTTGTAATTCATACTTTGACACATTCATTTACCAATGGGATATGTATTGTTTGTGAAACAAGATGTGAGTCCATTTTGGGGGGATATGATATGGATGAGAGGATAGGTGTTGGAAGTAAACCGAAATGGATAAAGGTGGAGGATCCCAATTTATAGGTGTGGGGTTCATGGATATATTGAATAGGTGTGATAGGATCTTGACATGTGGATTATGGGGTGTTTTTATCTTGACTTGAAAAAGAATCATGAGGTGTAGGAGAGGAAGTAGCTTGATCATGAGAAGAATAAACATCTTCATGGGATGAAAGGGTATCCTTGAATGGAAGCATATCTTGATCTTGATTAGGAAGGGAATCATGAGATTTTGTAGAAAGCATGTCTTGATCATCAGTTGGTAAGACATCATTAGATAGGATGGAAGAAATACCATGCCCTTGTGATGTAATAGAATCATGAGATGGTATGGATTGATTAGATAATGTGGAAGAAGAGCTTGGAAGGATACTTGTCTCTTAGATGGAAGGGAATTATTTTGGATGAAAAGTGAGAGGGGATTGTCACAAGATTCTTGAGAAATGGGATCTTCATCAAATATTGGAAGAATTTGTGGAATTTTTATATCATTGGATGGAGTGGAAAGAATATTTTGATCTTGATGTGTAGGCGGGTGTATGCTAGCATGCTTTGGATTGACAAAAATTGACATGAATCATTGGATGTTGAAGATATGATAGAAGAGGATGATTGGATGGAATTGTTAACTTGAGTGAAATAATCTTGAGGTTTATTTTGGATTATGGTGGATGGAGATAAATGAATTACATGATAATATTTCTTAATATCATTTGTGTTTGAGGACTTAAATTTGGTCTTATTGAACTTTTGAAAAAATTCAAAGACATTGAACTTGGATGATGTAGTTGTTGGTGGAGAAGGTGTCATGTCTAGATTTTTTGTTAGAGGAATAAGAAAAAATGTTTGGCAGCAAATATCTCTCTATGGTTGTTTCCCTTTGCATATCCTAGATTTTTTGTTGAAGGTTTTTCATTTGATGAGCTAAAGCATTCAATTGATCCTCATCTATTTCAGCCATGGTGGTTTGAGTTTCAATTTCATTTTTCTAGGAGTTTATGTCTTTGTAACCTTGCTAAAATGGGTGTATGAATGTTATTGTTTTCAATAAACTTTTGATTTAGTTTGGTAAGTGTCAAGGATATTAACTCAAGTCAAATAGAATGATAGATTCTATTGATTAGACTAAGTTGATAAGTTTGATTATACAATTTTGTTTCTTTGATTTAGGATGATTGATTCTGAAACTTAACTTACTAATCAAGTGTGTTTGATTGAGACACTTTTGGATGGTAGAACTTGGTTTGATTTGAAAAAATTCAATTGTAAAGTCTAGTTTATGTAGGTTTAAGACTCTGTTTTGATTTAGGAAAGTTTATGTTCTGATAAAAATCCAAATTTTGATGTTAACTATCTGATAGGAGGTAAAAATAGCTCTTTGGTTTTCTAACTCTCTTTGCAAGAGATTTCTTGAAATTTTTTGTGGATTTCCAATCCCTAATCATAAATTTTCATAGTTTGATTTTGTCAAAAATTTTGCTTTTTTTTTGGATGATCTTTATCTAGATTAATAATTTGAAAACACAAGCAATTGTAGAATAGTTGTTTTTAAGTCCTAGAATCTACACAATAAGTGTATGTTCAAGAATCAAACATGATCCTTCTTTATTTCCATTGGTTTTTAAAAAATAATACACTTCAAGTAGACTCACTCTTAAGGTCAAAAAGGTCATTGTGATACTCAACAACCCACATCTTAAAATTGTGTCGACTCACACAGTCATTTCACCCCCTAGAGGGTGCCTATGTTTTTGTCTTTTCCAAGTGCGTACTCAAAGTTATATTTATCTATCCCTTGAGAAAATAGTCCTTGGAAATTATATGGTGAGTGTCTTGGGGGTAGATTCTTCCCTCCCCTTGCACTGCGAGTATTACAATGTTTGGTTACTGACTCAGTTGGATTCTACACTATGGTTCATAGTTAGGGTTTGCATTCAAAGTGTAAAATGATAAACTCCCTTAGGAGACCTCCCAATCTTTAGAACAAATATTTTTGGGATGGTTATCTTGCACACTTCCAGTAAATGTGGGTTTCCCTATATTCACTTTTATTTTATAGTGGGTTGGAAAACCTGGCTTTGGTTGTTCCCACTCAGGTCATTCTCATAGGGTGAGTACTTTTTCACACTATGGTAGGCCTTCTAAATGATTTAACAAAGCGTAAATTGCATGAAATTAAAGGAGTCAGGCATTTTGATCACCTAGTTAAGAGGAGAGCATATGCCTATCACCACACAATCACATTAATCAATGTTCAGTTTTAAAGCCCAAATGAAAATTTTCTATTCTATGTGGAGATATTACTTCACAAAAGACAAGATGTTAATTTTAACCTAAATAGAAAATGTATGATGACTACCCTAGGATTGGTGTATTTTAATCCAAATGAC
>VDFB02046403.1:106505-140256 GCA_007258455.2 Sequoia sempervirens
AAAAGCAAGAATATTACACCTGGCCGCATCCATGACAGATACAGAAAAACCAGTTTATCAAATTATTTGAAGAATGATGCATCAATTTTGCTTGGTCATACTCTGACATGCCAGGCTTGGACACAGATCTCATTATGCATCACTTATCCTTACCAGTTGGCACTAAACCAGTAAAACAGAAGTTGAGAAAAATGCATCCACATGTTGCATTATTAGTGAAAAATGACTTGAAGAAATTACTTGATGCTGGATTTATCAGATCTATTGACTATGCAAAATGGATATCCAACATTGTGCCTGTTTCAAAGCCAGATAACACCATCAGAATATGTACTGATTTCTGGGATTTAAATAAAGCATGTCCAAAGGATGATTTTCCTTTGCCAAACATAGACATGATTGTAGATCTCACAGCCGGCCATAAAATGCTATCACTCATGGATGGATTTTCAGGATACAATCAAATCAAGATAGCTCCTGAAGACCAAGAAAAGACAACCTTTACATGTCCATGGGGCACCTTCTGCTGGAATGTCATGCCTTTTGGGTTAAAGAATGAGCTATATACCACGGCTATGACAACAATCTTCCACCTACATGATGCATACCTTCTTGGAGTGACTATGTGGATGACATCTTAGCCAAATCTTTACCGTAGCGACATCTTAGATATTGGCCAAAATATTTTTGGATGTTGCACCAAAGTCGATTGAATCCAAAGAAAATGTGCCTTTGGAGTAAATATCGAAAGCTCCAAGGATACATAGTTTCTACAAAGGGAATTGGAATTAGATCCCAAGAAAAAGTCCAAAGCACATGGAAATGCCACCTCCTAAGAATATTAGCACATTAAGATCTCTACAAGGCCGACTACAGTCCATTAGAAGATTCATCTCCCAACTAGCAGATCGGTGTCATCCGTTCAACCATCTCTTACATAAAAATGTGCCTTTCAAATGGGATAAACAGTGTGAGAGCACCTTCAATCAAATCAAGCATTATCTGATGACGCCACCAATCTTTGTACCACCCAGTGAAGACAAGCCATTATTTTTATATATTGCAACAACATACATTTCTTTAGGAGCCTTGCTAGCACAAGAGGATAAAGAGGGAAAGGAACAAGCTATATACTATATCAGCAGGACAATCAATGGACATGAAGTAAACTACACGTTCATTGAAAAATCATGCTTAGCAGTAGTATTTGCAACACAAAAATTGCGACACTATATGCTTACTCACACTATCAAGCTTGTTGCAAAAATTGATCCTCTCAAGTATTTACTGAGCAAAGTGGTTTAAATGAAGTATTGGCAAAGTGGGTCATGCTCCTCGCTGAGCTCATATTCAAAGAGGGAAAGGTGAGCTATCAAAGGACAAGCCATCACTGACACCAGCGTAAGCTCCATTATCCGATACCATCATATGACCATGGAATTTCCCTCGATGACATCCTCACCGTCACAACACAACCATGGTTCCTACTCGATGGATCCTAAGACACAACATGGATCAGGAGGAATTCCCATTTGTCACACCTCTTGGGCAATAATAACTCAAGAATCATACAGGCTTACCTTCCGTTGCACTAACAATGTGGCAGAATATGAAGCTTTGATCCTTGGAATAAAAGTGGCTATTGAATGGAAAATCACAGAACTACAGGTGTATGGAGACTCCCAGTTAATCATCTACCAAGTCAACAATGATTATCAAACTAAGGATGACACACTGATTTTGTACAAGAGGCTGGTGGATGACCTAAGAAAGTACTTCATAGAAATCAAATTTGAGCAGATATCAAGATCAGGGAACAAAGCAGCAGATGCCATGGCCACAATTGCATCTCTTCTACAAATGCCTAAAACGCAAGATCGTTATCGATTTATTGTAGAACAAGTATCAAACCCTGCATACGCAAATCCCAAATCCCAAACCATAAGCCTTTTGGATAGTGCCCAATCTCTCCATTTATGGAGACATTTATGCTTATCCAAGATAATATCTTACCCACCGATCTTTCGCGAACCAAAAGCTAACTTCATACCAACCGCTTCAAACATACCATTATTGCTGACTTTTACCGCTGAGGCCTAGATGGTACTCTCTTACGTTGTTTAGAACATGACGAATCCGCTTCCGCTTTACACGAGGTCCATGAAGGAATTTGTGGAACACATTCAAGTGGATTATCTTTAGCCAAGAAACTCCTTCGTTTAGGGTATTACTAGCCACACATGGAACAAGAATCTTATCAGTTTGTCAAAAGATGTTCAAAATTCCAGATCCATGGAAATCTTATACATGCACCAACATAGGAGTTGCATCCATTTGCAACTACATGGCCTTTCTGTCAGTGGGGATTAGACCTGGTAGGGAAAATTCACCCATCTTCATCTAATGGACACAAGTTCATTATCACAGCAACCGAATATTTTACAAAATGGGTGGAGGTAGTTCCTTTAACCACAATCACTAGAAAGCAAATATCATCTTTCATTCTTAATTATCTCATTTGTAGATATGGGATACCCCATTCAATCATCACAGATAATGGCAGGCCTTTCAAAAACCAAGACGTCCAAGAGCTGTGTGAAAAGTTCCATATTCAACATCGCTTTTCAACCCCGTATTACCCTCAAGGTAATGGGCAGGCAGAAGCTTCAAACAAAACAATCCTAAAGATCCTCAAGAAGATTGTAAATGAAGTGGGATGTGATTGGCACGTTTAGCTAAATCTTGCTCTTTGGGCTTACAGGACTAGTATCAGAACACCAACAGGAGCTACACCATATGCTCTTGTCTATGGATCAGAAGCAATACTACCTATTGAGGTAGAAATTCCATCCCTTCGAGTCTCACTAAAGGGACTCATTTCAGATGAAGATTATAGGGTCTCTAGACTTCAGGAATTAGAGCTACTTGATGAACGTCGACAACAAGTTGTTAATCATTTGACAGCCTATCAACAAAGGATGTCTAGAAACTATAATCATAGGGTTAAACCTAGAGTCTTCCAGATTGGAGACTTGGTCCTACGGGAAAACCCTAGAAATCAAGCAGACAGAGAAAAGAAGGGAAAGTTTGAACCTAACTGGATAGGACCTTATGTAATCATATCAGTCTATGGATCAGGAGCATATCGACTGTCTACACCAGAGGGAGACATGTTGGAGGAGCCCATGAACAGCATTCATCTCTGGCGATTCTACACTTGAGGATATCTAGTGCACGATCAATAAAGTTGTCTCGATGAAAACCTGGAAAATAGGCGTCATGATGACAGAAAAAGAGAGAAATAAACAAAAAAATAGACAAATTTATAAAACAAAAAAAAAGAAAAAGAAAGAGGACACAATAAAAACAAGTGATGAAAACCTGGCAAACAGGCATTACTTGTGATTTTCACCAAAACTCCTCTATCTATTGGGTACAGTGTTGTTACGATTGTTTCCTTTCATATCATTTCCATCTATCATTTGAGATTATCACTATCCATATCATAGCAAGGATACCATATTTTACCCTAGCTTGGGGGCAACATCCTAATGTTATCTGGTACAAGTAGACTTTCAGCTTGCATGGAAGGGCAGTTAAACATAACAACATCAAGTGGCAACCCATCAAAGTCCAAAAACATCAGAAAATACAAAAAACCAAAAACATCAGAAAATTCAAAGTCCAAAAACATCAGAAAATCTAAAAATCCAAAAACATCAGAAAATTCAAAGTCCAAAAACATCAGAAAATTTAAAATCCAAAAACATCAGAAAATCAAAAACACAAAAATAGAGTCTGCATAAGTCAAAAGTGGAGTCTGTGTCAGTCAAACTACGTGGTCTCTGTGTGTATAACGTAGGCAAGACTAATCTTTGATCAGTCCCTGAGACCCCTAGGATAGGTCTTTTAGGTCGCATCACTTGGTCAAAACATTTGGGAAAATCATGCACACATCAGCACACACATCTCGACAATGATGATCTAACCTGAATAATGATTTGAAAATACATTAAGTAGAATTTGAATTGTTGTGCTTTTTATCATTTGATTATCATTTCTTTGGAGCAACTCAATGATGTATTGAACTAGAGATGTAAGGAAGAAGAATGATATCTTTTCTTTGTCTGCTGTTTGTGAATTAGTCATTATTGTTTTGTGAATTGTCGCGGGAAATGCTCTACCAAGTATCATGGATGACATTAAAATTCACTTAAGAAAATGATTAATTCTTGTTTGTTTACGCAATAAATGCTCAGGTCATCATTGGTCTATCTTATATCATGATGCTTATGTTCGCTTGCAATATCAAAAATCATGAAAGAAATACTCAGGTCATCATTGGTCTATCTCATATCATTGATGCTTGTATTCGCTTTCAACATTTTAAAAATAAAGCTCAGTGATGATACAAAGCAGATTAAATAATTATTAAAGTGACACTTAGATTTGCATTGATAAAATAGGCATTTGCATGGTTAACATAGATGGCATTCATGATAAATACATCTGCAGAGTACTGATGGCACAAGTTACAATGATTCAATCACAAATGATGTTATCTTTTCTTACTAAAGACTGAGTATACTTGACACATGCATATGGGATCATATCTTCATCTCATCATTCCACAATAAAGATCTCATTTCGTGACATCATATATACACGTTATGTTACACCATTTCATTCATCATTACATATTCATCATACATCATGGCAATCCATACATCATTTACATTTACATCTCACCTATCATACATCATTACATTTCATTAAATCCATACATCATTTACATTTACATCATTACATTTCATTAAATCCATACATCATTTACATTTACATCATTACATATTCATCATACATCATGGCAATCCATACATCATTTACATTTACATCTCACCTATCATACATCATTACATTTCATTAAATCCATACATCATTTACATTTACATCATCACATATTCATCATACATCATTCAAATCCATTTACATTACATTTCATTTACATTTACATCTCATCATTCATTAAACATCATCTACTCATCTATCATTACAATTAAATCACATTTCATCGTAAATCATTCATTTCACATCTCCTTATTTATCATTTATCACATTTTATTTACATACATCATTACATTTCATTAAAACCATACTTCATTTACATTTACATCATTACATAATCATCATACATCATTCAAATCCATTTACATTACATTTCATTTACATTTACATCTCATCATTCATTAAACATCATCTACTCATCTATCATTACAATTAAATCACATTTCATCGTAAATCATTCATTTCACATCTCCTTATTTATCATTTATCACATTTCATTTACATACATCATTACATTTTACATTTCATTTATTCATCATCCATTTATCACATGTCACATTTTACAATTCATTTCACATATTCACATATCACATCTTCATTTATTACATTTTCCATACATCGTCCGTCACATTTTATCTATCATACATATCATAAGAAAAGACATACATCGTCAATATCATTTCATCCATCACATCAATAAATCATAAAATCCACACATCCATCACGTCAATACATCATAAAATCAATGCATCCATCACATAAATCATGTCAAAACATATCATGAATCAATCGAACCGCTGCACATATATATCTCATCGAGTGTCAAGTATACAATGAAGTCTGAAAATAATGAAAATAACATCATGTCAACAAATAGCTATATCAATCTCTCAATGAGTATGCATATACATATCAGGTAGTACTCCCACCAGAAGGAATAGCTCTCGCACCAGTATCTGTACCACCACCAGACGTCCCAGGATCTCTCGGATCTCTCGGAAGAGGCTGTGTCACACCTCTGCTCACTGTCCTAGACCGACTCCTCCCTGAGCGTGACTGTGCATAACTGACTCTCTGCTCTGTGGGGCATAGCTCATGGTAGCGGCTCCGGTAGAACTCAATCTCAGCACCATCTTGCATGGCCTCTCGCATATAATCTGCTATAGAAGTCCCATCTGCCACTCTCTGTAACCTCTCTGCAGTCGCCTGTGCCGTCTTAGCTGTCCGTCTAATGGTATCCCACTCTGACGTCAAGGCTGCGATTTGTGCCTGGGCTGTGGACAACTGTGCTCGTAATCCTGTCACCTGAGCCTGTGCGGTCGCTGCTGCCTGTAAAGCCCCATCTCTCTCACTAATCAGAGATGTGATCTGGGTCTGAGTAGTAGCTAGCTATGCCTGCGTCTGAGCCTGGGTCTGAGCTAATAAACCCTGCACTTGTGCTAACTATCCCTGCAATGTCTGCACCTGCACCTGTAAACCCACAATCTCTAAGGGATCTGCCGATGAAGATGTAACAACCTGCCTCTTACGAGGCGCACTGGAGGATGGCTCTGATAAACCTGCTACGCTCGGTCCCCTCCCATCTCCGCCATCATCGTCACTGCTATCCTCACTACTGTCAGAACTGTCATCACTGTCAGTCTCTGAGCTGCTCTCCACATCGACATTAACATCCTCCTCTCTCCCCCATCGCTGACCGACCTGAATACCCCCTGCTGGTGTTGTTGCTGGTGCTACTGCCGGTACGACTGCCGGTACAGGTGCTAGCTCATCTGGAATGGTAATCTGTGGAGGCGGGTGCAGAGCCAGATATTCTCCATACTCAGGTGTAATGGGTGCCTCGATAATGTCTCGTCGAACCTCCCACGCTGATGGCTGCAAAGCACGGTAACCCTCAACAAGTGCCCCGTAAGGCAAGCTAGGACCCCAATCAGGCACATCAATCCGTCGCCGTCCATAGTGGGCTACACCCTGTGGCATGCACTGCACAATACCGTACTATCTGTACACCCGACGAAACAGGAAACGCTCCAAGACCCTAGGGCTCTTCCCGATCAAATACATGGAATCGGATAAGAACCCCAACTCAATATCATCGTCGTCCCAAGCATCATAGTCTAGGTACGGACGCCAGGTCACTGCCTCAATGTCATCAATGATCCGTCTCCAATACTCAAGCTTCCCCATCATATGCTGGGTAGGCCTGCCTCTGTATCGAAAAACATACGGCCTCGTCGCTGGTCTGGCCAACACGGGTACGGGACGTGTAACAGCAATGTGCTCCCAGGCCCATACCTGGAGAAGGGTAGCCCCTGCCGATAGACTGCTGCCGCCAAGATAAACAATCCAATGCAAATCATGGTACAACTGGGCAAGCATGCACATGCCCCAAGCATATCTAGTCCTATGAACGACTAGACCCTCTAACACTCGACCCCATCCAAGAGATAGACCCTTTGACCTCTTATCAGGACAAAGGAATCCACCAATGAAACCTGCCAAAACTGAAGGAAGAGGAGCATATGACTCATATATATCTATCCATGGGATCCACTCTCCTGCAATATGGGGATCCTGAAAGACCCTCTGCATGGCCTCTACCCCACCAACCTCCTCCGAGTCGTGGACCACAATCTCTCCTACAAACGGTATGCGAAGGATACGCCATACATCCTCTGGCGTCACTGTCATCTCACCAGTGGGTAAATGAAAGGTGTTGTGGTCACTATGCCACCTCTCCGCCAAAGCCGTCAATAAACCCCTATTTAGTCTAATATGGGGCATATCCAACAATGTAGCTAAACCACAGGAAGCAATATGCTGTCTCTCGTCAGGAGACAGTCGCGAAATCATATCAAACGGCCAGGGGAACTGCTCCTGCACCTGGATCACATCCAACTGCTCCTGTACTCATGCAAAACAAAACATTTTAATCAGAATATCAAAAGATCATCAAATTTTCTAAACATTGTGCTTTTACCTATCAACCTATCAAATCATCAGGGAACCCTCATCTAACAATTGGGTTCATTTATTCAGAATGCATAATTATTCCTCTCCTATCATGAGGGTAATTATTATCAATCAATAGATCTCACTCATCATGAGATCAATTCCCCATCAAGATCAAACTAAAATAGATGGAATCAAAAACAAATCAACGAAAATGAAATCACACAATGCTACCAAAAGCGCTACAAAATCAACCTAACGCGCTAAAATTTCTGGCGCGCTACCAAACCCACCAGGCGCGCTACAGATCTGACCCTGCATGCTAAAATATCTGGCACGCTACAAAATTTCATTGATGCTTTGCACAACTGACCTTGCGCGCTAAAACTTCTGACGCGCTATAGAACTTACTAGATGCGCTACGCTATTGACCAGACGCGCTAAAACTATGATGCGCTACAGAAAATCACGGGCGCGCTACACCGCGTTCATCGCGTGCTAAAACTCTAAAAAATACAGGAAAAATATCAAAAATAAAGGCATGAATTACGAGGACAAGTTGAGGTACATACCGGAGGACCATAATCGGCCAGACGCTGGTAACGGCGCACACGCTCGAGTCGGTGGGTGTGGTATGGGATCGGCATCCTAGCTCTGATTGCTCTGGAGGGTCTCTATCTAAAAATTTGTAAAAGTCAATGCACAAATGACTTTTGGCAATGACCTTCGGATCATTTATAGGCTATTTTTTTGGGGGAACTTTATGGGATTTATTTATTTCTCATTCTGATGAATTAATTCTAATCAATCACTGGGGCATTTACAATCTTGTCGGGAGATAAATTGTTTCTTCATCAATTCATCATCAAACCATCATAAAAATTCAAAGTTTTTGAAAATTCATAAAATATCCAAAATTCATCAATTTATCTCCCGAGGGGGGCATATATCACTATCTTTTCGAAATTCATCATCTGGGACAAGTCTAGGGCATGCTTTAAAACCTTTCGTCAATACTGGCAGCCGAAGTAAAAACATTCTTTGAAACACTGTGTAAACACATCACTTCAAAGAGGGGCAAAATGTAGACACCTAAAAATGGTCTGGAGAATCCAATTAATCGAATACGCCTTATTTGATTAATTAATCTTAAATTCCTCTACTTAGTAAATAAATAGAAATATTTATTTATATTAAGTTCATTTATCAATTCTCCTATTTTTTCTCTCCTAATTAAATAAACAAAATTAAAAACTTTGTTTTATTTAATTATTATCATTTTTATCACATTAATTCTCTCTTAATTAAATAAACAAAATTAAAAACTTTGTTTTATTTAATTATTATCATTATTTCTTCTATCTTTAAATTGAATACACAATTTTAATAATTCGTGTTATTTAATTTCACATTTCCTCTTAATTAAATAAAGATTGTCAAAAATCTTTTATTTAATTATCACTCTCCTTTAATTTAATAAAACCAAACCCTATAGTTTGATTTATTAAATTATTTATTCCTCATTTTTGCTAAATTTAAATAAATTAAAATTATTTAAATTTATTGCATAAAGTTTGCACTATTCCCTCACCAATAAATATTTATTTCTCACCAATCAAATTAATGGCACTGCCATTCACGGGAAAGCTTCAGGGAAAATCTGCAGGAAGATCTCTCAACAACCTTCCACCCACCTTCCCTCTTATCTTGCCTGGTGTTTTCATGGGGAGAAACCATTCTCCATGATCAGCTCCTTCTTCTCATCCCATGCCTTTGGATTCTCCAGAAGAAATCACAGCCCCTCATCCCGGTTTCCTGTACAATTGTGCTGCCGTGAAAGCTATAAATACAGCTCTTGGGCTGCAAGAAAAGGATCCCAACTAATGTAATCTTACTCTGCAGGTTTCCAAAGCACTCAAGCATCCAATTCATCCAACAATCATCCAGCAACCATCCAGCATCCATCCAGCTTCAGCATTTGCAGCCATGGCTGCCATTAGCATAGAGTTTGCATATTTAGATTAAAATAGAGTAGCATAATCTCATTTCTCATTCTCTAAGTGTCACTTAATAGTTTAATTAGCTTAAGAATCTGAGAGCTAAGTAAATTAGAGAAGTCTTTAGAGTTAGAGAGCAATAGGATAGCATTTTGAAGCTTTTTAGTTTAATTTAGTTTAAATTCATTGAGTTTTAGATACATTTATCTTATTTAGAAGCGTAGATGCATAGTTTAGCTTGTTTCCCACATTCTACCAAATACGTAAGGAAATACCATGCAACTTCCTTTCCATACCATCAACTCGCAACATCAGGCCAATCACATCCTCAACAGTCTTCATGCATTTAGAGAGAGTTCCCATTTTAGGTTTCTTGGAAAGGGTGGTGTCTAGGTCCTTAGAATCTATTAGCATAGCATTTAGCTCTGATAACAAGCTAGGGCCTTTAGTATCCACTTCCACATCCTCCTTCTTTTTCTCACTATTATAATAATCATAATTTCTTTCCTCCCTTGTAGAGTCACTAGATATATCATCCACAGTGAAGTTAGGGATTAAATGGCCCACTAGTATGTGAGACCACCAAAGACTAAGATTAGTACTATCAACTTCCCCACTTTTGACCTCTTCCTTATATGTAACATTCAATTTTTCCACCTCCTCTCATATTTGAAATTTTCCTCTTCAACATGAATTTTCCCTTTTCTTGTAGATGGGGATTTTAGTTTTAGAGCTAGACCTTCTTCTCAAGCCTTTACAAGGTTTGTTCTTAAGGTCACATATACTAACAATAAAAAAAAATTGAGTAGAGGTGTAAATATTTTTAGAGGGCTTGGGATGAAGGTTAGGGGTTTTGGACTCATCATGGGGTATTTTTTTAGGCAGTAATTTTATTTCTCCCTTTAGGGCGAGACATCCCAAACTTCTCAAAGGGAGAGTTCAAAGGGTTCTCATTAGGAAAACTATAAAGTATGGGTTCCTCAATAAATAAATACCTAATAGGCTTTGGAGGGAAGAGGGCTAAATGAAAGTGATAAAGTTTGAGGATAAGCCCTTGGTGGAGTGAGATAGGTGGCTTATCAAGGTTTTTGATTGCCACATCCAAAGCTTCCTTCATTGATGCTTCCATAGAAAATAAATAAAAGGGGAAACTAATAACATCTTTTTTTCTAAAATGTTTGAGAAAAGGAAGGTGATAGATATAATAGCACTTAAAATTCCCTTCAAGTGTAATGTAATTCACTAACATGAAACATACCTTGTCACACAGCTATGGGAGCTTTGCTTGAGGGAACCTATGAATTAAGGAAGAAAATTCCCACACATATTCACAATACATAAATATGGATTTATAGCATGATTTGTCATGCAAGTTAAGGAAACAAATCCTTGATAGGAATGGGTGTCCTTCACAACATATCACTTTGTAGGTTTATGCATTTATTATGGATCTTGGCATATCTCTTAGAAGGAATAAAATATCAAGTCAATTCTATTTGAGGGGATGGAAAAATAGAGAACTAAGAAATTAGAGAGCTAATAAGAAGATACTATAAGAAACCCTAGGGTTTCGGTTTTATAATTCTAGGTTATGTGAATTTGAGATTGTATTGGTGTGGTTTTATCTAAAACATGTAATAGAACCACTATACCCTTGTCTTTAAACGTAACTAGTAGATCTAAAATTGTTTGAATGTCTCCAAGAGTCTCATATGTATTGTCATGATGTGTTTTGATTAGTTGGTCAACCATAATGTCATAAAATCATTCCAAATATTTTGTAATATATCTTCTCAAGACCAATAAATGAATATATAGATTTATTGCTATATTAAGTAGGGCCATATAAAGCCATGTAACTTTTTTTATTTATTCAATTACATGTGTAGAACCTACTTTATGTGTGAATTTGATTAAATATAGTATTAAGATGTATCTTGATTAAGGTATCCCACTTAGTTTCAATTTCTACATATTTTGTACACATCCAATACTCTTCTCCCACTAGATATAGGCACCGACCTATGATTTATTTCCCATTCCATCATGTCAACACATTAAAATAATCCAAATATTGTACAGTCATTTTAAATGTTTTTTGTCATCCCAACTTCCATGTACATAATTGCATAAAAAAAATAGGGGTTGGCATATCCATATTTTAAAAACTTTACTAGGTAATCTTGTTTTTGTATAGAGGTGCATAATCTCATTTGTTCAAGCTAGCATATAGGTATGTTGTGACAACTAGAATAGGGGTACACTATGTATTAGGCATGGTTTTTAGAAAGATAAATATCCATTCCCTATGATATCAAATAGCTTATCACCTTAAGTAAATGCCCCTTGGTCTTACAAAATCAAAAGTGAAGGAGGTCTTACCTGCCTTAGAACCCAAATTGAGCATAGGTTTTATAATTATTTAAATTGGGATGATTTGAGACCAAAATGGATTGATTTCAGGAACTATCTAAATGTTGTTGTTCTTAGGGGGAGCAGATAGTTGAATTGGGATGTTGCTTTGGCCTCCCTTCTAAGGTAGATTGGGAATCCTAACCTTTCTTAAGAAACAAGAATGATGAATGAATTTGGACAAAAAATGCCTTTGGGAGATTTTCCGTTAAATCGGCTTACGAGACTATGGATTTGCAGCCTTCCCATTGAGGGGTCTTCAATTGGAATAATGTGTGGAGTAAGAACTTAATCCCCAAGATTAATTGCTTTTGGTGGACAGTGATGCATAGAAGGATTCTTACAATTGAAAATCTTAAGAAAAGGTGATGGTTCTTAGTTAATAAATGTTATCTATGTAATGAAGAGGAAGAAACAATAATGCATCTGCTCTTTCATTGTTCTTATGCACAAGAAGTTTGGTCTTTTTTTCTTAAGAGTTTGATGGTTGATTGGTTTTTCCCTCCTTTAGTTAAAATGTTTACTGATTGCTGGAGTATATGCCCCTACTCTCATAATATAATTTATGACTTCTGGAGACAAGTCCCCCCTTCCTCACTTGGGGTTTGTGAAAAGAGAGGAATAATAGGGTTTTTAGGGATGCTGCTAAGAGCATCAAAGAGCTATGCATGTCTATCAGGAAATAGATTCAAGAGAACATAGAAAGTTGCAAGTATGCTCCTTCAAAGAAAGGGTCTTCATATCAAGAGATCAGAATCAAGCAACAATGGGGTCTCTCTCAAGATCTTAATAATGTTAATTAGGTTAAAAAAAAATATTAGGAAAAGCACTATTTGGATCCCCTTGGAACTTGGGTCGATCAAATGTAACTTTGATGGATGTTCAAAAGGGAATCTAGGCTTGGTGAGGGCTAGTGGGATTGTTAGAAATGATCATGGTATCTATGTGGCTAGATATAGCAAGGGCTTGGGAACAACAACAAATAATTTGGCAGAGGCTTATGCTGCATGGATAGGAATAGCTTATCTCAAAGATAATGGTTACATGAAGGTTATCGTGGAGGATGATTCCAAATTAATAATTGACTATTTAAACAATAAAGCAGAGGCCCCTTGGGAGATAAAAGATCTGTTAGATGATTGCAAAAATATGTTACAATATTTCCAAAGTTGCAAGATATGCCACACCTTTAGGGAAGGTAACAAGGTTGTCGATGCCTTAGAAAATTTTGGCTTTAGATAGGAGGCTTTAAATTATTTGGAATTCTCCAATTTATCAAACCAACTTAAGGAAATTATTGCTAAGGATAGAGGAGGGGATTCAATTTATCATGGATAGAATGGTAATAATTAAAAAGAGAGGCTCGAAGTGTTATCTAGCTGTCAAGTTGGTTGTTGTCAAACCTTTGGTGGCAATTGGGCGGGTTGATAAGATGGATTGGGAAGTGTAAGTCTAGAATAAGTAATGAGTAAAATAAATAAAAACACTTCTTAATAAGACATTTTATCAAAGATTCAAGAGCAGTTAAACTAATTTAAAGCAAGTATCTATTGAAAGCATTATATTGTTCCCTATCTCTAAATGTTTATCAAGTCATGGGGCTCTCATATTTGGTAAGCATTGTGACCGTTAAAATGCCAATCTAGAGAATGAGATGCTACTAAATGCAATAATCTAATCCTATATGATGATTTCTAAATGATATGATGAAGCTACTATAATCTATGTTGACATGAAACTTGATAAAAGAAGCTATAGTGATCTATGATGTAGTTATGATATTGATTATTATTACTAAATGATATTGCTATTGCTAAGATGCTTGATTGCTTGATTGCTATTTCTACATAGTAAGTTTGCACAAAGATGGGATTCATATTATGTTTTAGAAGGTTGTATATATAGATTTCCTAGCAGCAATTTGTGATGGGGTAGCACAAAAAAGGCTTGGATTTGATTTGGAGTATTGAATGCTGAGAGATGAAGAACCTTGAGTTGATCATGGGAATGGTTTCTCCCCATGAAAACATCAGGCCAGATGATAGGAAGAATCAAAGGAAGGGGGTTGAGAGATTGATTCCAATTTGTCTCCAAAGCTTTCTCGTGAATGCCAGTTGAATTAAATTGGATATTTGATGTCTAATTTGGTAGGTGAGTGAATAGAGAAAATTTTTCTTTATGCCTGTATTTGAATATTTTATTTATTCAAATTAGTAAAAGGGAATAAATAATTTAATAAAACAAACTATAGAATTTGTTTATTAAATAAATATAGAAGGGATGCAATAATTAAACAACAAAGTATTTAACCTTGTTTAATTAATTAAGATTGAATGATGTGATAATTAAATAACACAAACTATTGAAGTTGTATATTTAATTAAAATTGAAGAATAGGAGAATGAACTATAAATAAATATTTCTATTTATTTAATAGTAGAGGAAATTTGATTATGACAATTAAATAAAACAAAGTGAAATTCGTTTAATTAATTAAGATGAAAATAATAGAATAAAGATTGAAGAATTGAAGATGAACTATATAAATAAATATTTTTATTTATTTAATAGTAGATGAAATAAAGGTTAATTAATCAAATAAATCATATTTAATTAATTATATTCTCTAAACCATTTTTAGATGTATACATTTTGCCCCTCCTTGAAGTGATGTGTTTACACATTGGCTCAAAGAAATTTTGTGCTACTACTAGTATCGATGAAAATTTTTTAGTATGCCCCAGACTTGCCCCAAACATTGATTTTCAAGTAGATGAATATATGCCCCCTCAAGAGATAAATTAATGAATTTATGAATTTTTTGGATTTTCAATTTTTTTTTAATTTTTGAATGATTTGATGATGATTCGATGAAGATTTGATGGTGAAATAATTTATCTCCCAATAAAGAATGTAGAATATTTCCCTTGGATGAATTTGAATTAATATCTCTTAAAAAAATTAATTAATCCCATAAAAATCCCACCAAAAATAACCTATAAAAGGTCAAAAGGTCATTTTAAAACTCATTTGTGCATTTGAATTTGAAATATTTGTGAGAGAGAGCAATTTGAGCAATTTGGAACAAGATGTTGATTCCTTACCACACTCACTGGTTCGAGTGTGTGCAATGTCATCACCACTTGGTCATCTATGGACCTTTGGTATGTACCCGTTAACCCCCTTGCTGTACGTGCATTTCTCATTTTTTTTGCATTTTCCATATTTCAAAATTTAGTTTTCTTTTAGCACTTTGACATGTTGATGTAGTGCTCCGACTGTCTATTTTAGCGCTTTTAATGTTTTAGCACTTAGGGTAGATAAAGTAGTGCTTAGGTAGGTTTATTTAGTGCTTTCAATGTTTTAGCACCTAAGATAGAAACTTTAGTGCTTATACCTTTTGTTTTAGCACTTTCACTAGTTTAGCACTTAGGATAAGAAGTTTAGCACGTTTACCTTCTGTTTTAGCGCTTTCACTTGTTTAGCACGTTGACTAGAAACATTAGCGCTTTGACCCAGTATAATAGCACTTCTATTGAAGTGGCACTTTGACTAACTGAAATGGTTCTTATGCTTGATGAAATGGCACTTTTGATCATTTAGCACTTTGAAACTCTATTTTAGCGCTTCAAAGTCAGATTGATAAAGTTTTTCAAATTTGTCCTTGATTTTGTCAATTTTTGATCTTGTTAACATCAGTTTGATATGATTGATGATCCTGATCAAGTAGATGATGTTCAACTTCATGATAGGTGAGGTATGATGTTTGATTGATGATAATTATTGTCATGATAGATGAGGAATAATTATAGTTTGATTGATAAGCCTCATGATAGAGGAGGTTGATTTGATGTATTGACCTCATGATAGGCGAGGTTCAATGATGTTTGATGATTAACCCAATGATAGGTGAGGTTTAATAATGTTTTCTCATGAGATTTAATCAGGTCTCACCAAGAGCTAATTAGGTTTGATAGGATAATCGATGTTTTGATGATTTGACAAAGAATACTGACTTTGAATATTTCATGATGATAGGAGGCTTTGACGAACCTCTAGATTAGAGAGTGATTTCCTCAAACATTTGATTTGATACATCAGCTAGCCCAGCTTGAGATAGCTATCATTACATGTTGTGGATTGTCTTCCTTACTAGACATGCCCCATATTAGGATTAATCGAGGTCTTGTGACAGCTTTAGCAGAGACGTGGCATAGCAAGCATAACACCTTCCACCTAGCCATCGGCGAGATCATAGTCACCCCAAAGGATTTTTGGAGGATTTTGCGAATACCAATTGTTAGGAATATTGTTGTTTATGATTCATTAGAGTAGGGTGGTACTGAGGCTCTTTAGAGGGTGTTTTAGGATGCCATTATTATTGGATTGTGGATTCCATGGTGTGATATGGTTGATGCTTATGCCACTTTGTTGACAATTCTTGCTGGATTCATTGGAGGATTCCTTTGTCTTGATCGTAGGTCAAAGGGATTCTCTATCGATTGGGGCCATGTGATTGAGAGCATGATCATTCATGGGATGAGATATACTTGGGGAATGTGCATGCTTTCCCACCTTTATCATGATTTGCATTCAATGGTGTACCTTGGAGGTTGAAGTCACTTTACTTTAGGTGTGGGTGTGGGAGCATATTGTTGTCACGTGGCCAGTGATGGTGAGGCAGTGTCCAACCAAGCGGCCTTATGTGCACATATATGTAGGTTGACTTACTCAGCTTATAATAGGTTAGTTAGATCATTGGCATAGAGTTCTAGATGATATGGAGATTGTTACTTGGCATCCCTATTTGGATTGTGAGCAGTGAGATGATGATGACGTATAGTTGCCATTCTTTTGTTAGTCCTTTATTTTGATTAGGCATACACGATGGGTATTGGAGAGATTTCTGTTGAGACATGTGCTTTGTTAGTATGGCATTGTTAAGGGTATTCCTTAGGGTGCTGCCCACTATGCTTGACGACAGTTGGAATCTACAGATTGGGGGCCTGGATTGTCATATGATGTGGCAATGCAGGAGTTCTAGGCTTTACAACCACTTGTGTGGGAGATCCAACTAGATATTGTGGAGCCACCAGTCACAGTAGATTATGCAAAGTATTTGGTATTACATCCATTTCCATGCATTATGATTCCTAATGAGCTAGCACCATTAGCTGTTGGGGAGGAGATTTTTTTTGCACACCATTGCTTATGGAGGAGAGAGGAGATTGGTGGTGAGGAGGAGGTTGTGAAAGAGGTTGAGAGTCGTAGTGATGAGGAGGGTAGTGGGGATGAGGAGGATAGCAGTAGCAGTGATGAGGAGGGAAGTGATGGTGATAGTGGTGGAGATAGTTCAGGTGGATTGGGTGCAGGTGTTTCGGCTGCTAATGGGTCAAGTCTAGTTTAGGGGAGTACATGATGCCTTGCAAGAGGCAAGTAGTTGTAGACCCTTCAAAGCAACATTTGCAGTAGTAGCAAACCCAAATAGCAGTCTGCAAGTACAGGTTCAAACATTATAGGGGTAGCTAACTCAGGCCCAGAGTTTGTTGGTACAGACTCAGAGACATATGCAAGCTCAGTCTTAGGCCCATGTACAGGCTCTAGCATCAATATAGGCTCATTTGGATGCATCTCAGGTATATATTTCAGCATTGACAACGGAGAGGGATGCTACTAGACAAACTATAGAGGAAACTCAGGCTTAGATTGCATCACTGACAACCAAGAGGGATGCCACTAGATTTACTACAAAGGGGCCTCAAGCTATAGTCGAGAGATTGCAGAGATTGGTGGATGGTACCACCATAGCAAATTATATGCAAGAGATTGTCTGTATTGGTGGGGAGGTAGAGTATTATAGAGGTAAATTCTATGATGTCGTCCCTTCAAAGCAGAGAGTGGGCTATAGACAGTCCCAATCTGGTAGGACTCATTCTTGGATTGTTAGTCCAGGTGTGACTCAGCCTCTTCCTAGAGATCCAAGAGATCTCGGTACATCCGGTGGTGGTGGAGGGACTGATCCTGAGATTCTTGCACCATCTGGAGCCAGCAACACCTAGTTTTCATGATGTGATTCCTTTTTTGTATTTTGAGATGATGATGTATATTCTAATTACAACCATTTTTTGATGATATATCTGTTCATTTTAGACATCAATGTATACTTAACATTTATGATTTGAGATCTATATGATACGCAGCGGATTTAGCGATCTATTATGTGTTTTATATGATTATATGATGGATGCATTTACTTTCTTATGTTCTATATGCCATGCGATAATCTTTATATTATGATGTTGTGGATGCAGTTTATAATCATGATGATATGATGTTTTAATTATGATGTGCATAATGATGATGTATGTATGCATGATGTGTAATTTTATATGATAATGTACCTATATACATGGTTGTGGATGTAATGATTCAAATGATTGATGATATGCAATGTAAATGGGATGTGTGTGTTTTATTCTTGTGTAAATGCAAATATATGATGTAATAAATGGATGAAAATGATGTATGATATTTGATATGTTAAATGGATTTATGATATGTGATATGACAAATGGATGTATGACATGAAACTATAGAGATTTATTATTTTTGAGATTTTCTTATGCAATCTTATGATATTTAATATGAGAAATATGATATGATCAATGCAAATTATTTGATTCAAATGCATGAATGATGAAATGATAATTAAATGCTTCCTAATGTATGCAATGAAAATGATGATGCAACTACATGATAATGATGATGTTTCTGTAAATGTCAAGTATACTCAATCTATTATGATAAAAGATAATCATTAATTTGAATCCGTCATGAGCTTTTGTAACAAATAATCTATAGATGTAAAACTATTATGAATGCAATCTAATTTTACCATGCAAATATTGGCATTCTAACAATACTTTTATTTTTATTTGTATCATCATAGATTTTTTAAAATGTTGAAAGTGAGTACAAGCATCAATGGTATAATGTAGACCAATGATGACCTAAGTACTACTTCCATGATTTTTTATATTGCAAGTGAACACAAGAATCTAGGTATAATTAAATCGAGATGACCTGAGTATTTCTTGCGTACATAGACAAGAATTTACCACTTTCCTATGTGAATTGGAATGTCATCCATGATACTTTGTAGAGAACTTCCCACGACAATTCACACAATAATTATGATTAATTCACAAACAACAAATAAAGAAAAATACCATTCTCCTTCCTAGCTTCTCTAGTTCAATACATCATCGAGTTGCTCCAAAGAAATGATAATAATGATCAAAGTACAACATATCCAACATTTGCTTAAAATATTTCAATCATTATTCAAATTAGATCATCCATCCTGATTTTATGATTTTTGAGATTTTTGACCAAAGACCTAACCTAAAGACCTATCCTAGGGACCTTGGGGGTTGATTAAATATTAGCCTTGCCTATGTTATACACACAAAGACCATGTATTTCGATTGACACAAACTCATGTTTTTGGCTTTTTTGAAATTGACTTTTTGATTAGTTTTTTTTTTTTTTTGGATTTTCTATTGTGGTTATGGATGTCCAATGTGGTTTTGATGGTGATTGATGTTTCATGTTGGGTTGTGTTTCGATCATTTTTTTTGGTGTGTTTTTCTTCCTGCCATTTTTCCATTTAGTTAGGCTCAAGATTTATTGCCCCTAGCGAGGTTGAGATGTTACCCCCAAGCTAGGGTGAGACATGACCACTCATAATTATATGATAATGGATGTAAAATGATGGTAAAAATAATGACCATGAAATGAGTCCAATAGATGGAAAAGCTAGTTAAATCACAAATAGTGCTTGTTTCTAGGTTTTCACTACATGTTTTTATTGCACTTTTTTCAGTCTTGTTTTTTGTATTTTTTTTATTTCTCTTTTTTTATAGATTTTCTAATTTTTTATTTTTTTGGATTTTGCATCTTCTTTTTCTTTTGGATTTTTTAGGATATTTAAGATGATATGAGTGATTTAAGGAACAAGATTCCCCACAATAGAGGTAATGTAGCCATGGATAAATGATAGACCAAAATGAAAGATTCACTACAAAACATGTCACAGAAGCAACATATCTCTTGTCAAAAGATGATAATGGTTGATTGATTAAGATGCGAGGAATGATTGATTCCATAAGGCATGATGTTGATAAGTACTTAGTATCACTAATTCCCTCTAAGTATGATAAGATTGATGATTGTTGATAATTGATTGACAAAAGATATGAGGATTGGATAATGTTTTGTAGCTAGGCTCAAATATGATTTACATGATAAGATTCAAGGTTGCAAAGGGACATGGTGACACGGATTTTGATAAGCTATGAGATATGGAATGGAAGAAAGAAAGGATAAAAATAATGAATGGTATGATCAAGATCAACTAGATAAGATACAAACACAAGGCCCAAGTATTTTGTCCCTATTCCTCATCAAGACCAAGGAAAGGAAGAAAGGATGCATTTAGTAAGAATGATGGAATATGGATAAGATGAAAGATATGGTATGGAAGATATGGATAAAGTGTATAGGATAAGATATATGATGTTCAAGAAGATCCTTAACCTTGTCAAGATCAAAGGTGGAAATGTAAGGAATGGGCATAGAAAGGATAATAACCATGAATGATAAGATAGAAGAAACTTGTCCCTAAGTGTAGAGTACAAGAGGAATATAGAAGATAGGATATGGATGATAGGGAGATGGAGGAAGGACTTAAGCATCAAGTTTCACAACCAAATATCCCTCTAATAAACCATGGAAATGGGAATTAGACTCCTAAATGTTGGAAAATTAATGATATGATGGAAGAATCTAAGAACTTATGCAAAGGTTTGGATTAAAGGAGAATGATGGGGGATGAATAGTGGATAATGGATAGTAGGTTGGAAGGCATGCTGATGGATAGATGGAAATGATGGAAAGATCAACATTGGCACACACCTTGAAGGGTGGTGGAGTGATGGAGGAAAAATGGATTTGGAAGGTGATAGGTTATTAGATGGAAAATTGGAGGAAGCTTTTGGATTAGCAAATTTGGATGCCAATTTAGATTTTATTGCTTCTATGAGACTTTTAGGAATCCACATGACTTTTGACTTTGATTTTTTCTTTGTGGGCCTTTATGGCCTTTGAAATTTTCCCTTTTGATTTATGGACCTTTGTAGTCTTTGAAAATATCCTTTTTGCTTTGATGTGCTTTTGTGGCCTTTTGAAAATTTCTTTTATTTTTGCATGTCTCTTCGAGGAGACATGTTGATCCTTTGATACATGTGGATTTTGATGTAGAAGCTTTTGATATTTGGCACCCAAATTTCTTCCAAGAGCAATGGGAGGGGTGGATTGAGATGAATTATATGGAGGTATTATGGATGAGTTAATGTGGGTAGAATTTTGAAAGGGAATCAAGGATGTGTGCCTTTGTTGTTCTTGAGAAATAGGATATGGACCTAGGATAGAGGGAAGGTTTGATGGAATAGGATGAGGGCCTAGGATAGATGGAGGGTTTTATGAACTAGGACACTTAGGCATATAATCAAGGCCATGGTGATATGGGTTTCTTTGAATAGAAAGGGGTTCTAGGATACCTTGTTCATGAAGGCCTAATCCTTTTCCTTTGTAATTCATACTTTGACACATTCATTTACCAATGGGATATGTATTGTTTGTGAAACAAGATGTGAGTCCATTTTGGGGGGATATGATATGGATGAGAGGATAGGTGTTGGAAGTAAACCGAAATGGATAAAGGTGGAGGATCCCAATTTATAGGTGTGGGGTTCATGGATATATTGAATAGGTGTGATAGGATCTTGACATGTGGATTATGGGGTGTTTTTATCTTGACTTGAAAAAGAATCATGAGGTGTAGGAGAGGAAGTAGCTTGATCATGAGAAGAATAAACATCTTCATGGGATGAAAGGGTATCCTTGAATGGAAGCATATCTTGATCTTGATTAGGAAGGGAATCATGAGATTTTGTAGAAAGCATGTCTTGATCATCAGTTGGTAAGACATCATTAGATAGGATGGAAGAAATACCATGCCCTTGTGATGTAATAGAATCATGAGATGGTATGGATTGATTAGATAATGTGGAAGAAGAGCTTGGAAGGATACTTGTCTCTTAGATGGAAGGGAATTATTTTGGATGAAAAGTGAGAGGGGATTGTCACAAGATTCTTGAGAAATGGGATCTTCATCAAATATTGGAAGAATTTGTGGAATTTTTATATCATTGGATGGAGTGGAAAGAATATTTTGATCTTGATGTGTAGGCGGGTGTATGCTAGCATGCTTTGGATTGACAAAAATTGACATGAATCATTGGATGTTGAAGATATGATAGAAGAGGATGATTGGATGGAATTGTTAACTTGAGTGAAATAATCTTGAGGTTTATTTTGGATTATGGTGGATGGAGATAAATGAATTACATGATAATATTTCTTAATATCATTTGTGTTTGAGGACTTAAATTTGGTCTTATTGAACTTTTGAAAAAATTCAAAGACATTGAACTTGGATGATGTAGTTGTTGGTGGAGAAGGTGTCATGTCTAGATTTTTTGTTAGAGGAATAAGAAAAAATGTTTGGCAGCAAATATCTCTCTATGGTTGTTTCCCTTTGCATATCCTAGATTTTTTGTTGAAGGTTTTTCATTTGATGAGCTAAAGCATTCAATTGATCCTCATCTATTTCAGCCATGGTGGTTTGAGTTTCAATTTCATTTTTCTAGGAGTTTATGTCTTTGTAACCTTGCTAAAATGGGTGTATGAATGTTATTGTTTTCAATAAACTTTTGATTTAGTTTGGTAAGTGTCAAGGATATTAACTCAAGTCAAATAGAATGATAGATTCTATTGATTAGACTAAGTTGATAAGTTTGATTATACAATTTTGTTTCTTTGATTTAGGATGATTGATTCTGAAACTTAACTTACTAATCAAGTGTGTTTGATTGAGACACTTTTGGATGGTAGAACTTGGTTTGATTTGAAAAAATTCAATTGTAAAGTCTAGTTTATGTAGGTTTAAGACTCTGTTTTGATTTAGGAAAGTTTATGTTCTGATAAAAATCCAAATTTTGATGTTAACTATCTGATAGGAGGTAAAAATAGCTCTTTGGTTTTCTAACTCTCTTTGCAAGAGATTTCTTGAAATTTTTTGTGGATTTCCAATCCCTAATCATAAATTTTCATAGTTTGATTTTGTCAAAAATTTTGCTTTTTTTTTGGATGATCTTTATCTAGATTAATAATTTGAAAACACAAGCAATTGTAGAATAGTTGTTTTTAAGTCCTAGAATCTACACAATAAGTGTATGTTCAAGAATCAAACATGATCCTTCTTTATTTCCATTGGTTTTTAAAAAATAATACACTTCAAGTAGACTCACTCTTAAGGTCAAAAAGGTCATTGTGATACTCAACAACCCACATCTTAAAATTGTGTCGACTCACACAGTCATTTCACCCCCTAGAGGGTGCCTATGTTTTTGTCTTTTCCAAGTGCGTACTCAAAGTTATATTTATCTATCCCTTGAGAAAATAGTCCTTGGAAATTATATGGTGAGTGTCTTGGGGGTAGATTCTTCCCTCCCCTTGCACTGCGAGTATTACAATGTTTGGTTACTGACTCAGTTGGATTCTACACTATGGTTCATAGTTAGGGTTTGCATTCAAAGTGTAAAATGATAAACTCCCTTAGGAGACCTCCCAATCTTTAGAACAAATATTTTTGGGATGGTTATCTTGCACACTTCCAGTAAATGTGGGTTTCCCTATATTCACTTTTATTTTATAGTGGGTTGGAAAACCTGGCTTTGGTTGTTCCCACTCAGGTCATTCTCATAGGGTGAGTACTTTTTCACACTATGGTAGGCCTTCTAAATGATTTAACAAAGCGTAAATTGCATGAAATTAAAGGAGTCAGGCATTTTGATCACCTAGTTAAGAGGAGAGCATATGCCTATCACCACACAATCACATTAATCAATGTTCAGTTTTAAAGCCCAAATGAAAATTTTCTATTCTATGTGGAGATATTACTTCACAAAAGACAAGATGTTAATTTTAACCTAAATAGAAAATGTATGATGACTACCCTAGGATTGGTGTATTTTAATCCAAATGACTACCCTAGGATCGGTTCATTTTAATCAAAATGGCTACCCTAGGATTAGTTAATTTTAATCCAAATCCAAAAAATAGTGAGTTTCTAATGTTATTTTTAACCAACTTTGATAAATATTGTGTAGATGGTTAATTTTAAGCCCAAAGTAATGCTAGTTGGTCTTAAAGTATGAATGAAAAATAACATATGATGGGTTATTTTCCCATGAGTGTTTGAAAACACTATTACAATGGATATCAAATGTTTTTTTTCACTTTAATGCTCCATGTTCCTCTTAAACCTACAATAAATGATCAAAATTCTAGATGAGATCAAGAAATAAGAAGATATAAGGGTTAGATGAATGATTAAGCATAAAAACCCTAAAAATTAGACCGTGTTATAATGTGATTTGACTTTAAATATAAAATTGAAGCTTTTAACTCTATAAAAGGTGATAAATACCTACACCATTGCATATATTATGAAATTATGCCCCATTTCAAAAAAAAAAGTTTCGAAAAAGACCTTTGTATGCCCAAGATATGGCCATTTTAAGATTTATTGTCAAAGCACTAAAATAGATGTTAGAAGTGCTACAAAATTTATTAGAATTGCTACTTCATTAAAAGTGCTAAAATAGAGGTCAAAAGTGCTACTTCATTAAAAGCACTAAAACATAGGATAGAAGCACTACAGAATTTATCAGAAGCACTAAAGTATCTGGTAAAAGTGTTAAACCAGTTGTCAGAAGCGCTAAAGTATCTAGTAGATGTGTCATAAAATCTCTCGATCGCACTAAAAGAAACATGCCAGAAGACTGTATGAACACTTTTTCAAAAAAAATGTTAAAACATGGGGTTTGTGCCCCACGATGGGTGCCAAAATGTAAGTGTGGAATAAGTAATGAGTAAAATAACTAAAAAAACTTCTTAATAAGACATTTTATCGAAGATTCAAGAGTAGTTAAACTAATTTAAAGTAACAATCTAGTGAAAGTATCATATTGTTCCCTATCTCTAAATATTTATCAAATCACGAGGCTCTTAGATTTGGTAAGCATTGTGACTATTAAAATTCCAATCTAGAGAATGAGATGCTGCTAAATGCAATAATCTAATCCTATATGATGATTGCTAAATGATATGATGAAGCTACTGTAATATATGTTGACATGAAACTTGATAAAATAAGCTACAGTGATATACGATGCAGTTATGATATTGATTATATACTATGATTGTTATTACTAAATGATATTATTGCTAAGATGCTTGATTGCTTGATTGCTATTCCTGTAGAGTAAGTTTGCACAAAGATGGGATTCATATTCTATTTCAGAAGGTTGTATATATAGATTTCCCAGCAACAATTTGTGACAAGGCAGCACAACAAAGGCTTGGATTTGATCTGGAGGATTGACTGGTGAGAGATGAAGAACCTTGAGCTAATCATGGGAATGGTTTCTCCCCATGAAAACATCAGGCCAGATGATAGGAATCAGAGGAAGGAGATTGAGAGATTGATTCCAATTTGTCTCCAAAGCTTTCCTGTCAATGCCAGTTGAATTAAATTGGATATTTGATGTCTAATTTGGTATTTGAGTGAATAGAGGAAATTTTCCTTTATAACTTTATTTGAATATTTGATTTATTCAAATTAGTAAAAGGGAATAAATAATTTAATAAAACAAACTATAGAATTTGTTTATTAAATAAATATAGAAGGGATATGATAATTAAACAACAAAGTATTTAACCTTGTTTAATTAATTAAGATTGCATGATGTGATAATTAAATAACACAAACTATTGAAGTTGTATATTTAATTAAAATTGAATAATAGGAGAATGAACTATAAATAAACATTTCTATTTATTTAAGTAGATGAAATTTAATTATTACAATTAAATCAAAAAAAGTGAAATTCGTTTATTTAATTAAGATGGAAATAATAGAATAAAGACTGAAGAATTTAAGATGAACTATATAAATAAATATTTTTATTTATTTAATAGTAGATGAAATAAAGGTTAATTAATCAAAAAAAGCATATTTAATTAATTATATTCTCTAGACCATTTTTAGGTGTATATAGGAAGTATGATTTTAAAGGAGGATGTAAGCTAGATTTGAAAGATTTAAATAGAATGGCGTGGAAATGATAGATTATTTTGAAAACCCTGTGTGTAAAAAAGGAAGGTGTTGATGAGGATATAGGGATCATTATTTGCATATATAAAAATCTTGCGTTTTATTTTGGAAAAGAAATTTTGACATGTGTTTTCACCAATGTGAAGGAAGGTAATAAAAAAAGAGTAATCATGGCTCATAAAGGTGGTAGGGTTGTTAGTATTCATTATGACAGGACCCAAAAATATGATATTTGGCTATGTATTTTGATTGATTATTTTAAACAAACTGCCATAAGGTTCAAGTCGTTATTCTTGCAAATGAAAAATCACCAAGTCTTAATCAAAATTGATGTTACCTATTGCTACTATGGTGAATGAGGAAGGCTGAAGAGACGATTTTTTGCTTCTTTCAAAGAATTGTTTGTTGGGAAATTTAGGGTTCATCTTAGAAAGAAACATCCAAGATCAGCAGTGCCTTCGGTATCTTTTAATTGCATCAAATTGCCTCAAAGACACGTACTACTATGCCACAAAGCATAATCAGACATATTTCATTTCCCGCATTGACCCTTAAAGAAAAGTTAATGCTAATTAAACCAACTCCAAACAACATCATTAAATAGATTAAATCAAGCAGAACTATTAAACATGAAAGATGGAATAGAAAACATGAACACAGATTTACATGGGGAAAACCCTTTCAGGTAAAAAAACCCCACACTCCAAAAGCCTGGATCGCCATTGTATTATTCAACAATAGAATATAGTTACAAATAAAATTCAAACTCTAAGCCTTTATAGGAGATTTACATCTTCTTCCATTCTGGAGAAAAACTAGTAGCATAACCCTATTTGATTTCCCCTCTCACTCTCACATTACAAAATGTTCAATGATTTATACCATTTGTTCTCATTCTAGCCATGGTCAATTTAGTTCTAGGAAACCAACCGTTCAGTTCCCAACTATCCTTAACCATGTCAACCCATCAAAGAGACCAACCATTCAGTTCCCAACTATCATTCATGCTCTCTTCAATAACACAAAGTCCCTCTGATGATTTTCATTTGCTAAACCAAACATCCACAGTCAGCAACAAACCACCACTTTCCACCTTAGCATCAATTGGGTCCCACTTCAATGTTATTCATGAGTTTTCAGGTCCCACTTCAACCTTATCACCATATCAGGGAGACACCAACTCTTCTCCCGCCGATACAAGTAAATCCCGTTGATGTTCACTTTACAGCTCCAAGTCTATCGACTCATCGAACAGACACGATTAAGAGTCACACTGAAGTCCTCAAGTCTCACTGATGAGATTCATCGACCCATCGAGGAGACTATCTTTAGAGTCCTACCAACATAGTAATTTCCCCCAAATGCAAGCTTATCGCTTGTCCCATGTGGTCCCCACCTCCATTGGCTTTTCATGTTACGATTGGTATGTCAGAGGTTTCCAATACCTCACAACCCATGGCATGAGGTTCTAAAGTTTCAACTTTCCATGATCTTCTGATATCGCCATAGCTATCAAACCATCAAGGAGACATGAGGAAGAGTCCCTTCGATACAGCTAAGTCACTTTGACAAGCTTCGCTCACATGCACCATTGGTATATTGGGGAGACTCAAGATAAAGTCCCACTGATAACATATTGTCATGTCGAAGAAGACCCAAGACTTTGTATCAGGCTGTCGAGGAGACGTGACTCTGAGTCCATTTGATAACATGTTGTATCACCAATGTAACACATAAAATCAACCTATGAATACTTTATCAGACCATCAAAGGGAATAGGAATAAGGTCCCTTTGAAACCAAACTGTCAGGCTGATGGAACATCACTTGAATGCTAGTACATTTGAGGCACTGATTCTCAACATTTTCCCTATTGACAAAGAATGCACTGGCTACCAATCAACGCTCGAATTCACTCTAACAACCATCCATGCAACCAAAAATATCCTCAACCAATTCTTCCAACCTCCAACTAAGACATTTGCAAGAACATCTAAGATGTCCACCATCTCAGGCAATAATTCCTACCATCCTCCAAAGGAAAGGAACAAGCCATGGTGAATATGCACTAGTCTAAAGAACATAAGCACTAGATCCATCTAATAGCAAAGGCTATAACATGTTGCCATGACTTCATTGTGCTCTCAAGATATACAAAAACATCACAACATCAACTTCAAATCCCTCAACATGAGAACATCCATGAAGTCATTCTCTAGAAAAGAAGACATAACATCAACTAGAACAACTAGAAAACTAACTGCTCCCATCCAACTGATCAACCCACACGACTAAAAAATAGAAAATACAACAAGTGCTACTCCATCCAATCACACATACCTCGAAGGTACCCTCATTAGTAAACTCAAGGAAACAACACAACCAACCCATCAACCATGGATACAAGCTCCATGTACAAACTAATCGAGGAATACCAAACACATCTAGGAACTCTCACTGCATGGGTAATTCCAAATCTAAAAGATCAAAGGCATAACGATTCTACCAATAGCATAACATTGAAGGTGTAAAAATGTAATTTTAAGGAACCATCCACAATGATATGCAAAACCTGTAATTAAATGAACTATAAGAAAATCTCTCACCACAATTCTTCATAGCTCTCCCAAGTTCTCCACATTCAACAAAAGAAAAAGATTAAGAACCTCCATGTCATCACCCAAGAACATGAGTGAAAACACATGACCACAAGCTAGTGATCACTACAGCTTTGACCAAATCTCAAACCTATGTAATGTGAAATCAAAAATCTAGGAAGATAAACAAGACCAAAGAGAGAAACTATACACAACATATACATGTAGAAAATTCTCCTATATACACCTCTTAATGCCAACTATGTCAAGCATGATCTCCTCTCAACATCCCAAAGAGAACAACATGACAACACCCAACTATTCAATCTCCAAGATCAAACATAACATATATATTATGCACCTATATGCATGTAAGCTTCTGCAAGAAGATCAAACTCTTTCATTTCCCATCTCGGGAAATCAGCCCATAAACCATCCCCTAACAGTTCTTCAAAAAAGCATGACAAATATACAAGGAGATGACTATGCCAAACATCCTTCAAATGAATCCTTCATAACTAACTATAGAGCACAAGATCCATATCTATGAAAGATACAACATACAGACACATGCTAAACCAATCCTCAAATGATTATCCAAATCCAATCATCATGAATCAACTCATTCCATGAGAATCAAAGCATGAACATAACACATCTAAAAGAAATAATGGGCAATACCTTTTAAATGAAAAATTTCTGAGTAGACCAAGATTGGGTAATTAGAATGCTCCTCTAGGGTAACCAATTCCTCATGGTTTCTCCAAGAGCAATCTCCTCATTGGTCTATGTTGAACTCACGTCCAACCAAGGTGTAGGCTCCTTAGAATTTCTGCTAAAATCTTCATCAAGAGTAACCATCAACAACACTTCTCTCATCTCAAGAGAATTACAGCCTCACCTTATTATCCATGTATCCATGAGCATATGCAAAGAATAATCTCATGCTAAACTCCAAATGCATCACTACACTATCATGAAGTTCTCAAGCATTTGACCAATGCACCCAAAACACAAAGAATCACCAAACTACTGTCAAAACTCCAATTATTTGAATCATGAACTTATCATGACATCATGATCTAAAATCCCCTTTAGGAGATCCCATGCTCCAAGTGAACATACCATGGTCTTAAGAGAAATACATCATGCAAAAACTCTAATCTATAATCAAGAGCATACCATGACATAACTCAAACAAAACTCTAAACCAACATCACCTATCAAGCACCACCAACACCTCAACCAAAGACTCCAAGAAACCTTTATGGTTCTGAGATGTTGCACATCTTCCAATAGTTTCCATGCAAAAACAAAAGAACCCTTCTGCAACAACATGATTTAAGATCTCCTCCTAGTAATATTTGCAACACTAGAGAAGACATCCATCACCAAGTGATGAATCCATAGTCATCGTTAAAGCTCCCAGTGAACCATGACAACCAAGCTCTCAAGCATCATGACTAAACATCTACTAATCTAAAAATCCTTTAGGTCCACAAATCAACATATCCATCTGTCAACAATACCAAGTATCACCAAGATCTTCAAACCAAACATAGATTACCACACTATCAAAAGATTACACAAAGCAGTGTATCCAAGCTATCCATGACATCGTGATACAACATGCTACATGTCCCCATAACTACATATTCAAGTACTCAACACCATTCATCCTCTCATTTTAGGGAAATCACACCAATGCACAAGTGACCACAGACAAGTCCAGCTAACAATTTTGCACCAACACTGAATCAACCTCATGGATATAGATAGTTCACTTCTAAGTTATCTCACTACAACCAATGGGTATATAATCCACCAACAACATAACTCAAAGATCACAAACATTGAACGTACAAACCCATCATCATACTAGAAACTTCAACACTGATATCTCAAAGAGAATTTACCATGGAGACAACATGACTCAAAAACTAGATCAAGCTCAAATTTGATTTTCCAATCATTTCCACAACGAGCACCATAGTCTACAAAACCACCAAGCATCACCACAAGAATATTGAGTGACAAACCACATACCAACACTTTCATGAAAAGATAGAAGCATGCCTTCTCTTACCATGCATAAATCATGCATGTGGAATTGCAACTATCTCATCTAGCAATGCCCCAAAACCTACAGTCTAGAAAATAGTTTAACAACAGCTCCACAAAACCACAAGTTTTCTTAACCGTGTAAAACCTGCAAAACCACAAAGTCATTCAAGTACAAAACATCCTTAAAAGGAACTAAATTTTAGGAACACCAAGCCCAATTCAATCCAACTCCAAAACCACCAACATGTACATGCATTCAAGAGAGATGAGCTATTTTAGAAACTCCCCGATCATCCAGTGATCAACTCCATAGCCTACTTGCAATTAGGGTACCATAAGATTCTTCCTTCCAATACTAGGGAAAAACACCCAACATAAGCACATTTATCCATAGTTGCAGAACAATCCAAGCTTCTCCATATCATCAGGGAGCCATTGAGACATACACCTAATATGAAAGCTTTGCTACAACACAAGAGTAAACAATATTCCACCCCATGCATCAAGATTATATTGTTTCCAACTCATGAGCTTCAGGTCACACCATTTCAATATGACCTACTCAAGTTTCTCCATCTTTTGTACTGCATGTTGTCTCTTGGAACTCAAAAAAAAAGAGCAATAATTTCTACTTACCAAAGGATCAATCCATCAGTTGATTCCTTCATATTTCCTCAAGCTTTCCATACTAAGAAATTTTCACATAAGGAATACCTAGAACTAGAAACACCAAGAATTCTAACTTACATCAACATGCAAGCATGTGCAAGCCACATGTGAGTCCATGCAAGTACATGAAACACACATGCAAGTACATGCAACTCACAAACCTGCACATGCAAGCAAAAAAAAGTCCCAAAAGAAGGCTCTGATACCACTTGTTGGGAAATTTAGGGTTCATCTTAGAAAGAAACATCCATGATCAGTAGTGCCTTCGATATCTTTTAATTTCATCAGATTGCCTCAAAGACACGTACTACTATGCCACAAAGTGAAATCAAACATAGTTCATTTCCCACATTGACCCTTAGAGAAAAGTTAATGCTAATTAAATCAGTCCCAAACAACACCATTAAACATATTCAATCAAGTGAAACTATTAACAATGAAAGATGGAACAAAAAACATGAACACAAATTTACATGGGGAAAACCCTTTCAGATAAAAAACCCCACACTCCAAAAGCCCAGATTACCATTATATTATTTAGCAACAAAATATAGTTACAAATGCAATTTAGGCTCTAAGCCTTTACAGGAGATTTACATCTTGTTCCATTTTGGAGAAAAACTGGTAGCATAACCCTGTTCTATTTTCCCTCTCACTCTCACATTGTAGAATGTTCAATGATTTATAGCATCCATTCTCATTCCAGTCATGGTCAATTCAGTTCCAAAAAACCAACCGTTCAGTTCCTAACTATCATTAGCCATGTTGGGTTATTGAAGAGACTTCTTTCATGCTCTCTCTAATAACACAATGTCCCTCTGATGATGTTCATTCTCTAAACCAAACTTCCATAGTTAGCAACAAACCATTGCTTTCCACCTCAACATCAATCAGGTCACACTTCGATGTCATTCATGAGTTTTCAAGTCAACCTTATCACCATATTGAGGAAACACCAACTTGTCTCCCATCAATACAAGTAAATCCTACTAATGTTCACTTTACAGCTCCAAGTCTATCGACTCATCGAAGATACATGGTTAAGAGTCCCACCGAAGTCCCTGAGTCTCAGCAATGAGAGTCATTGGTCCATCAGGGAGATTGTATTTAGATTCCTAACGACATAGTAATGTCCCCCCAATGCAATATTATCAACTTTTCCCATGTGGTCCCCACCTCCATCGGCTTTTCATTATGATCAGTATGTCAAAGGTTTCCAAAAGCTCACAACCCATGATGTGAGGTTCTAAAGTTTCAACTTTCCACAATATTGTGATATCGCCATAGCTATTGGACCATCAAGGAGACTTGAGGAAGAGTCCCTCTGATACAACTAAGTCACTTCGATAGGCTTCGCTCACATGCACCATCGATCTATCAGAGAGACTCAAGACAAAGTCCCACCAATAACACATTGTTGCACCAAAGAAGACCCAAGACTTCATATCAGGCTGTTGAGGAGACATGACTCTGAGTACATTCAATAACATGTTGTCTTGTTGATGTAACACATAAAATCAACCTATGAAGAATTTATTAGACCATCAAAGGGAATAGGAATAAGTTCCCTTCAAAATCAAAATGTCAGGATGACATAACATCACTTGAATGCTAGTACATTTGAGGCACTAATTCTCAAAATTATTCTACTAAGGAGAAAACTATGGGTGGCCCTAGGAAGCAGAAGGAGCCGAGTCAATTTGATTCATTGAGAAAGAATGCAGAGCTATGGGGTTTGTTTTAGTAGACTGGGTTTACCCCTTGGGTATTTGTAGGATCATCATGGAAAAAATAGGCCCTTAAGTGGCAATGAAAATTTAGAAAAATCAGAGTTAGGAAACTTGACGTAAAAATTTGAATAAGTTATCTATATTATTTTAAAAATATGTAAGAATAGAATCTATGGAAAATTGA